>JABXWE010078301.1:0-15668 GCA_014611495.1 Limonius californicus
ATCTAGTGTTAGTCGGGTTTGCTTTTGATTACATTGAATATGAATTACTTCCAGTTTATTTTACAAGGTTTTCCAAGATGTCCCGCTCTAACAGCATCTAACATGGATCACACCTAATTTTCTCTATTTCTGTTTTCCTTAACATCGAATTTAACTTATATCTAATGTTAGTCGGTCTGGTTTTGATTATATCTAATATGAATTACATCTAGTTTCTTTTACTACAAGGCTTTCCGAGATGTCCAGCTTTAATAACATCTGACATGGATTGCACCAAAGTTTCTCTATTTCTGGCTTCCACAGCATCGAATTTAATTTATATCTAATGGTAGGCGGGTCTGGTTTTGATTATATCTAATATGAACTATATCTCCTTTCTCTTACAAGACATTCCGTTATATCCAATTTCATAACATCTAAAATGGATTACACCTAATTTTCTCTATTTCAGTTTTCCATAGCATCGAATTTAATTCCAATTCCAATATATGAATTACATTTTATTTTTTTCTGCTATTGTATTGAATAATATCGAGTTTAATTTACATCTAATTACAGGCGCGTCTATTTTTAATTGTATCAAAAATTAATTCCAATACATATAATTTTAATAATATTTTAATTACATCTAATTTTGCCTACTTTAGTTTTTGGCTATATCAAGTACTTCTAGTTTTAGTCATGTCTAGTTTTGAATGATATATGTTTAATATCAATTGTATAGACTTTATCTTGCGCATCATTCCAATATGTTTAATTTAGATTAGATATACCTAACTTGCCTCACGTCTGGTTTTCTCTACTAATTTTTTCATTTACACCGAATTTAATTTGCATCGAATTTTTGTCGGGTCTAGTTTTCGTTATATTTAGTTAATTTACAATACCTAACTACAATTACCTCTGATTTCCATCACAGCTATTCCTTTTAAACCAGTTACGTTCTTTCAGTTGTTGTGGCTTAAACTGTATTCTTTAGATGTACACGTTTTCTTGAACCTAGAAACTAACTATTAATGATCAGTATAACTTTTATCACGAAACCTTCTGGAGTTCAATTATTTGTTTGTTATGTCAATTAAGGGAAACATTCGAAGGTATTTACGGTATAAAAAGTTAAAGTTCCACGTTCATTATTTACAAAAAATATTTTCACATTCAACAGTCTTTATAAAACTATTTCCTATTATAACTAAAAGCAAATATGCATACACAGACGCATTGCACACACATTTTTAAAGCTGGTTTAGCTTTGTTATTCCTACTTTTAACTTCAAATCGACAATATTAATTACATCGAAAAACAAAACAACAAAACTAGGTGTCGAAATAGGAAACCAGTAAACCACACGGTGTTCCCAATTGTATTGACGACTCTTGTGTATATTCGCTCCAACCCAATTGCTAACATTGTCAATTTCTAGAAGATGGTAAACATTAAATATATATAAGAACAACTTGGCTACACTCCGGTCTCACCAAGAACGGTACATTTGCACTATAACAACTTTCGGGACGGGAGTCTTCGGTCTATGAGCCGACGAAAACAAAAATCTGTGAATTGAAGGTACCGGGATAGATTCAACGAACACAAATTCAAAAATCTGCAAGAAAGGTAGACGAACGTTACGACATATTATTGAGAATGTTATATAGTACCTAACAATTTTGCAATTGAGGTTATTGTACTATTTGTTTTAAAGAATTATGGAGTTTCCAAGGCAACGCCATGATTCCCGTCCCACCCTGCTTACCTTGAATCAGGGCACGTAACGAGTATAACATGCCTCATACTGTGCTTTTCAGTTTTATGTATTACGAGCGATTTTTTGGCTTTTAAAGGTTTCAGAATGCGAGGAACAGTATAAGACGAATTAATTTTAAGTTCTTCCAAGAAACACATTTTACCAATGGTAAAGTTGAATTCGTTTATTTTATATGAATACGAAGGGTTTAGAGGCGGTCGTGGGTCGAGTAAACTCTCCGTGGTTTGGATCCCATTTCAGCTGTAGGTCCTCTATGTCTGTGGTACTTTAACGCGCAACATGGACATAGGGAAGAAGATAGCAACCATTCGTAAGAAACGAAGCACTCCAAGAAGAAGATGAAGGGTTTGACGAATACCAGTGATATAAATGTTTGCCTAACATATCATTTAATTGTAAAACCCAGATAGAACTTTGCAATTTTTTAGGCTTATCACTATCATGGTTGTTAAACAGTCTCAAAAAAATTGCGGCTACACGAAATAAAGGGATTTTAGAGCTTGCTCTTAGCTATTCATGTGCGTTATCATCTTATCACAGGTATACATACACTTCGCAATGATCGCAGAGTTTAATTTAAATTTTACAGCGGGCGGCTGGGAAAAATTAGGTTCTAGAGAAGTTATCATCCAAATATTTCGTTAATATACGGCCCGGCGCTATCAGGAAGAAAGGGAAACGCATATAAACAGGGACTATCTCTGGAATGAATGCAGTAAGCTGGGGCGGAACTCCGCGAGCTGCGAGAGGTCATTAGGGGCAGGTTCATGAACGTGTCGCGATATCAACTCCTGCTTTAATAATGCGGAAATAACAAATTGTTTTGTTGCGAAGTTAGCGTGAAATACTGCAATTTCTACCATGTTCATGTTCTCGTAAGGAGTGAGAATATGTCCTCCGAGCCGCGATGATTCTCCTGAAATAATGCGCCCGTGAAAAATTTCGGGCATTTATATTTTAAATTGCTCGCGAGGATCTTCTCCTTGTAATTTGTATTCATATTGGTGTTTTTGCGACTTCTCTCCCCTTCATGGAGCTGCTTCTTTTCCATACACCCTTTCTTATAGTGGATAATTAATGATTTCAAGTACCTTAGGGAAATTTGCTTCCAGTGTTTGATCCTATCGCGTATGATCGTTGTAAGGTTTGCCCCGACGAATATCTCCCATCAAATTTATTATAATTACCTTCCGAAACTTCGATTATTATAATCGTATTCGAAAGACAACTTCGATATGTAATGCTAATGAGCATTAGAACTTCGTGGTCTAATTAGAACAAGAAATATAATTTCATGTAGGATCTTGGGCCTCGAGAAGGGTTACATATAAATTTCTGCCAAGATTTACCGGAAAGAGCTGATTGTGTTTACTTGATCGATTAAGGGAAGGTTATCGAACTCTGTCCAAGTTTGAGGACTTTGCAACCGAAAACTTTTTGGAAATCAGGCATACCTTTCCGTGGTTTACAATCGATCTGAAACTAGAGATAAGCAAGTGGTATTGTTGTTGATAGATAAAGGTCAGAGACACCATGTGTTATCGTCTTCCAAAGCTCGTTCTTGTACAGAAAAGGAGGATACAAAATGATAATTACTGAGCAACAAGTTATAATTACAAAGTATTGTTGGTTCCTTGAACTTGTTGTAATATAAATATCGGATATGTTGTACTGAACGGTAAACTTTACATCCAAAATATCTATTTAAAGATTATAATGTGTGACGACGCAAAATGCAACTTCGATAGTAATTAACAGGCAACCATCAGTACATTAGCTATTATCCACAGAGTGGACCAACTAAGTCGTGCTCGCATAAAAGTAATTCCCGCAACCCAACTGATTAATTGACTGATTAATAGCAGGGTTTTGAAGTGGGACAGTTAGCCTGGTTTGCATTTCGACTCTATGGTCTGCGCCCCCGATTCTTTTACGGTAGATCTGTGCCCTCAACGAGTTCCAGGATATTTTTTACAGGTACTCATGTGCGAAGGTTGTTTCACGAAGTATTCCCCCGAATAGTTGCTATTTTTTGAGGTACCTAATGGGCTGGAAAGTAGAGTGGAGCGAAATTTTTTTTGTCTCATATCTCTTAGCTGGCGTTCGAAAAAGTTGTTGGTCTAGATCAGTAATATGCCAAAACATTTTTTGAATTTGAATAATATCTTCAGGTGCCACAACGGCTTTTAAATATTTGCATATTTTGATAAAAACTGCCTGCGCGTCAAAAATTCTAGTTCGTTCAGATTACAAAATTGACTATAGCTTATGTTTTAAAATATTTTCATACTAGTATCAGAATTAACATACAACTGTTACAGTGCGCGATGAAGGTCCTTCATCCTCAATATCGGATCCACCAATTCGACATCGTTCCCAATACCGCTTCCACCTATAACGCCTCCCTGCAATAAACAAATGTGAAAGGGTCTTCCAACATTGGCGCGTGGATGTGATCGAAGGAGACTGTCAGATGGAGGTGCTGCTGCCATTCCAACAGCGCTATGATATGGGGCTGAAGGCAATATATTTTGATGGAAGAAAAGACAAGACGACGAAGAGTGTGTTAAAAAATGGAAAGTGGTCGTTACTGAAGAACATGTGATTTTAGTAAGGGAACCAAATTCTGAATATATAGGACACATCAGTCCTACATCAGGAAGCTCTCTTGCTATTACGAAAAGTAGCACAAAGTTTTTATCTACGGAGGGCTTTAGAACAGATGAGTTAGTCGCAGTTGAATGTGATGGAACAAATGTAAATATAGTTGGGAGCCTGGTATCATACGTCAGTTTGAAGTACAGCGTAAGAAACCACTGTCGGTAAAGCTGTTAAATATAGTATGTTGCCATTAGTGAAATATAGTAAGATTAACGGTAGTATTTTGTCTAAAATTGATTTAAATAAGCTGAGCAATGATCAAAAATATCTATCTAGAATTACTATTGCTGTTACTACCGGTGATTGCAGCCAAGAATTGGCTAATCTTCAGCCTGAACCGATGGCAGATTCTAGATGGCTAATAACAGCCAGCAGAATATTACGTTTATACGTTTCATCAAATAATCCATCTGATAGTCTTGTAACTTTAGTCAAGTATATAGTTAAAGTATATGTGCCTATTTGGTTCGAAATCAAGACACAATCAGCATGCTGGAACGGCTCACGACATTTGTGGAAAATGATTCAATACAGCAGATGTCTTCCTCCACACCTACAAAAAATTGTCGATCCTGTAATTCAACGAAACGCATTCTTTGCCCACCCTGAAAATGTACTGTTAGCTATGCTTACTAACGAAAATGTTCATGTTAGGCAGCTAGGCTTTCGTCGTGTGTTGAAATGCAAAGACCAACAAAAAACAAGTTTTGAAGCCCAGGAATATTACGACTTTATAAGCCACGACAGTTACCAAAATGTTGAACTTCCACTAACACGATCAATTAGTTGAGATGAGATCAAGAGGTGTATGGATGGTGACGAAACTAACATTTCCAAAATATCTTTGTCATATACAATCAGTAGAACGGTGTGTTCGGTTGGTAACCGAAGCATCTGCAGCTGTTATTGCTAGTCAAGGAGATGGTTACATTTGATCAAGACTAAAATCACGATCGATAATTGATAGTTTCAACAAGAAATCAGAGTATAAATTTAAGTAGTTTCATTTATAACTTGGTTTGTTTAAGAATTTTTTTGCTGTTTGTAGAATCTTAGATGCTTACTTAGTGATAAAAATATTCTTCATTTTGGCTAACAGTTATACACGTATGTAAGTGCATTCATGAAAAGCAAAAATTTCTTTAAATTTGTATGAATACAAAATTTAACACATAGGTATTTTTGCTTAAGTTGTTAAATTTTCACAGCCATTGTGGCACCTGAAGATGTTGAACAAAATTATTAAATTTTGATGGATTATCACTGATGCAGAGTAATAACTTTTCCACACCCAAGCTAACCGATTTTCAAAAATTATTCATATCGCATAATTTTTCGCTCCACCCTACTGGACAGTCGGAAGATTGTGTGAAGCAGTTTCCTCCTCTTCTTCACATAGTCTACAGTGTGTCTCCTCTGTATACACCGATTTTGTGAAGGTGCTTTCGCCGGTGGCAATGCCCTGTTATAAGTCCTGCCAACCGTCTAATATGAATTGGTCCTAGATGAAGGACGTCAGTTGTTAGTCTACGGGAAGATGTTTCAATTATTTCCTTCCCCAGTTCTTGTGCCTGTACTGCTTTCCAGCGAGAAATGTGTTGTGTAACGGTCCACATTTTTACTGCTGTTCGGATGCTTTGTTTGGGAATACCGAACACAGGATCTGGCTCTATAAACGGGGTGGATGCACCGGTTTTCTCGAGGGAACTTGCTTCTTAGATTCCCTCCATCCCCGTGTGTTCTGGCACCCACATGAGCTGAACTACGTTCTCCTCACACAAGGCTGTCAGGAGCTAGGTTAATTTGGAATTAATGCGAGGCGATTCAAGTGCTTTTAAAGCTGCTTGACTGTCAGATATGATGCTTATGCGTTGTTGGGTATAGCCGCGTTTTGCATTTTCCTGGATACATTGCATTATTGCAAAGATTTCAGCTTGAAAGACTGCGGCCTTATTTCCCAGGAGTACACTAATGTTCTACTTTGGCCTTTGGCCATATTTTCCGGCCCCTGTGCCTTCTACTGTACGGGAGCCGTCTGTATACCCGACTAGCCCCTTGATAGCTGAGGTGGAGTTACTTGCGCCCAGTAATTGCGATTGTA
Source organism: Limonius californicus (assembly GCA_014611495.1). NCBI lineage: Eukaryota > Metazoa > Arthropoda > Insecta > Coleoptera > Elateridae > Limonius > Limonius californicus. The sequence continues at coordinate 6,529 of JABXWE010078301.1, forward strand.
TCTCACAGTAAATGGTTTGTCAAAGGTATTCTCTGGAAGGATACAGTCGGTACCCATTTGATAGATGAAAGATTACTTCCGGTATTCGTTTGTGTCCATATCGTTCCTGGCTGGTGTGCCAATTGCCGGTGGATTTCATTCCGCTTCATGTACTCCAATCCAGGCTTCCTCTTTTTTGTATATATATCTAAAGGGATTAGTCCCAGAAGGGCTGCCATAGGTGCAGTTGTACCAAACATGCGTCTACCGATCATAAGGACCATTTTAACTTTGTTTGAGATGTTATGCAGGTGTATGTTCCAGTTTAATTTTGCATCCAGGGTGATGTTTAGATATTTGACCGCCTGGCTAACCTGAATTCTTTCATCAAAAATTGTCAGGTTATCAAATGCCCCTGTATCTTTTTTCTTGGTGAAGGGTGATATTGATGTTTTGCAGGGATTAACCATGACGTTTTCCCTTTCGCACCCCCTTTGGGTGACGTTTAACGTCGTCTGTATGAGGTTTGCTATAATTGCTGGGTGTTTGCCATGACATAGTCATCCTCATAACCTTGGGCGTAGAACCCTTCATCATTGAATTTCTGTAGAAGTTCGTTTACTATCAGGTTCCATAGAATAAATATAGGGATGAAACCCCCCTAGTGGGCAGCCCTTAGCAGCATGTACCCTGAGAGTTTCTTCTCCCAGACAAGCCTGAATTTGGCGCCCTTCTGAAATGGTTTTTATCCGCCTCGGCGCCATGTTTATTCATCCTAAACCCAATCTCTTGGGATGGTAAGTTAAGTTCTTGGACCATTTTCAGCAGTACCTGTGTATCATTAGATAAGAGTACTATATCGTCTGCAAATCTCAAGTTAATTAGGTATGAGTCATCGATTTTAAGCACTTTCTTATGCCCTTGCAGTTCCTTCAAAACATCCTCCAAGGCAAATGTGAACAACTTCTGTTATATGTAAATTCTATTTGTTCTGGTGTCTTCCTCTACCTAGACACGTAACGTTGCTTTTCCATATATGTTCTGTATGTTCGAATATAACACTTTGTGGAAGTTTATGGAGCAGAACGTTGTATTAGATTAGAGTATTGTATCGTCTGCAAATCTCAAGTTACTTAGGTATGAGCTATCGATTTTAAGTACTTTGTTATCCCCTTGCAGTTCCTTCAAAACATCCTCCAAGGCAAATGTGAACAACTTCTATTATATCTAAATTTTATTTATTCTGGTGTCTTCCTCTACCTCCACATGTATCGTTGCTTTTCCATATATCTTGTGTATTATTTCTGAATACATAGCGTCAATTCTAGCGTTGCCAATAGCTTCCAGAAACGACCACGTTGCAATCGAATATAACGTTTTGTGAAAGTTTATGGAGCAGAACGTTGTATTGGGTGCATTTCTCTATTGCGGTGCATAATGTTTGTAGATGGTCAATTGTGGTGATACCTTTTCTAAATGCGGCTTGCTTTACGGACTGATTGTGACGCCTGCTGATAATCTCTAACTAAGTAAGTAAATAATTGTTAATGATAGCCTCCCGGAACCCCAATCGAAGATGGGCGGTTCGCTGCTTATCTCGAATAAATATTTTAATTAACTTTATGTTAATTTCCTGGAAAAGAGGGCGCCAACGGCTAATAATAAAATACACTACCATTAACGCAGATGTCGATTGGTTAGCCGTACCCACAGTGTATTACTTACTTAATACGTTACTACAGAAACGATGATAGGTAATAATAAATAGCAAACACAATTGCAGCAACAATATTTAATATCGGGAAATAAATGTTTACTATGTATATCTATATCCCAGCTTGCAACAATAATACATAATATTATAATAGTAACCTGTATCGGTACACAACTAACAGTGCAATCACTTAATACAGTAAAAATACTGCGTTTCAACACCCAAACCAGCGCCCTCAACCGCGTCCTACACTCTATTTGCGAAAGGCCTTTCGAGGAGTACAGCATAAATCAGAGAATTCAAAAATTGGCTGTGAAACCCGAACAAAACGCAATATTACCGCTCCTGTTGACTCACGCTGTATATACAGTGAAATTCCCGTGTATGTACGCTAATACTTGTACAAATTAACAATCTAAAGAATTATGACTGTAAAGTAGTTGTAACACTCTGTACAATTACAACGTAGTTCTTATCTATCCCCAAAATATAAATAAGTTCATACAAAACACAAGATTATTTACAATGACTCCGAAATTATCAGAATTAAACATAAATTTGCACTTCCCTTGCTTTAATCTGGTCTGGAAATTCCTGAAGCAGCTCCAAGTCCGCACGTGTTCTCGATGTGACGGCAGGAATGACTTCGAATTCTAGTTTCTCGTAGACAGCAGATTTTTCTCATAGAAGACACCAATTCTTCTGACGAATTTCACCGTCCCCAAGTTGTCTAATTTCGAATACAAGGAAAAGTTAGGACAGCTATAATTTAAAAGACAAAGGAAACTAACCAATCGGAACTACGATTGACACGACAAAAATCATGAAAGGAACGAAACGTTGATTATAGTGACAATAACTGTCGTTAACGTAATCACACCATCAACTAATGATCACGTTACAAATTATGATATTCCCAGAAAATCGAAATGAACTCTAAGCTACACACTTTGACGGGAAATCAAATTCAACGACACGTTCGTTTTCTGTCAGATGCCGAGAATAAATCACCGGAAATCCTGTCTTCTAAAATTGATCATGCGTAGTAAGTCAAAATGTTATCCAGGAGAGAGGAAAGTTAAAGTGAAATGGGTTGCGGACAACCTAGGCGAAAATACCGTTACATGATAACAGTCGAACTTCTTCTCTATACGGTTGGTAAGAATTCTAGTAAAAGGAACCATTAATGTTTGCTAACATTATTTAATATTCAATGTGTCAGTGATTCTATTGCAAGCTGTATAATGCTCGAAGAGTTGGTAATTCGTGCGTGGCCTGTGACCTCACCTCGACCTGGTTGACCGAACGTGGCAGCCAGCAATTTCGGCATTTGCACTTTTCCGGGTGGCCTGTAGAGGGTGGTATGGTGTCTTTCCCTATTGTATTTGTGGCGACTGGCGGAAGTCGTAGCGGTCCTGTGGTTATACTAAAGGTGAGCTACTAGATCCTACGTGAGGCCCTACTAGGGGCACCTGGTCCCCTGTGATTATGAAATGTGGAGCCTGCCATGCTAGTATAATAATGTATTATTGCTCTAATGGTGTGTGTTGAAATTGCATAGACGTTTTAAGCAGTTTAAGATCTGTAGCTGCCGAGAATACAGCCTCTATGAGTATAGCCAACCAATTTTGGGATCCTACCGGTGAATGCTGAGTTAAGGAACCAGGAATGTTTGCTAACATTTTTTAATATTCTGCGCGCTCAATGTGTCAGTGATTCTATTGCAAGCTGTATAATACTTGAAGAGTTGGTGATTCGGTCGTGTCCTGTGACCTCACCTCGACCTGGTAGAGCGAACGTGGTAGCCAGTAATTTCGGATTTGCACTTTGCCGGGTGGCCTGTGGAGGGTGGTGGGATGGCTTTCACTATTGTCTTTGCGGCGACTGGCGGAAGCCGTAGCGGTCCTGTGGTTATACTAAAGGTGAGCTACTAGATCTTACGTGAGGCTCTACTAGGGGACACCTGGCTATCTGTGCGTGTGAAATGTGGAACCTGCCATGCTAAGATAATAATGTATTATTGCTCTGATGGTGTGTGTTCAAATTGCGTAGCCATTTTAAGCAGTTTAGGATCTGTAGCTGCCAAGAATCTAGTCTCAATGAGTATAGCCAACCAATTTTGAGACCCTATCGGTGAATGTTGAGTTAATTATTACTATTAGTCTATAAAAATTCCCACACCCAATAGCGGCGAAATATGTATTTTCATTGTATATTGTTTACTTTGCGGTTAATTACGAAGCAAGTGTGTAATATAGATACACATTTGCAGATATCGAACAGTACATAATACTAATACCACTTAATGTGGTATGTAACAAGATGGTCCGTATGCGAACTAATACAACAAAGCAACATAAGCAATCTAATTATTCGCCGTGCAACCAACACAAACACGTAACACGATATAACAAACAAGGTCTCCTATTTTCAATAATATTGTAGTCATGCTAACAAACGCTCGGCGGTTTCCTGCACAGACTAAAATTAGTGAGACCAAAATAGTAATTTTGATAATTAAAACTAACAGCAACACATTTCCTGTTCCTGACAGTTTGCAACGCTGGAAATGTATATCAGCTTTCATTTGACAGCATGCGTGAAACCCTCTACAGTGCAATTAAAACAGTTCTGAATGCATAAGCCAATACGCGGCGAGCTGGAATTTAAATATTCAAAATATTCATTTTCCGCAGCAGAAAAAACGGCCAAGATAGAATAACCCCAGCAATTATGGCAAGCGCTTCTTGATTTCTTTGCGAATGGTTGAGTGCACCTGATGGTCGATTTTAATTTAAATTGTTTGTGGGTAGAACATCCCGGCGGGACACTGCAAATGGCGATTTTCCTGCAAGAACGCGTAAACAAATAGCGGCGGGGAAAGCGAACTCAATCAGTCTGTTTGATTGCAAGCCATTAGAGTTTTCCTGGAGTTTTATAAACTACATAAAGTAGCTGCGTTATAACTTCGGGAGTAATAAACTCCAGCAATTTTTCAGAGTGGAAAACCCTAAAAATTGCGGACTTGTTTACGATAAGTTTCAATTCAACTATGTGTAGTGTTGATTAGCGAGACAATTTCTCCGGGGAACTTTGATCTTTAAAAAGCAGGTGCAATAAATTTCGAAAAGTTTATCTCCGTTTCAGCTTCTTTCAGTTGTGCCCTGAAAGATTTATCTGAAAAGAAAATTCTTTTCCTGTACTGCTTTTTTATGGAAATGCTTTCGCTTCTAAATGAAATACGCGTTTGGCATCATATTTTACAATATTACGAAACGGATGCCCTGAAGTAACAGGTAATATAACTCAGAAAATGAATCCGTAGAAATGTAGAAGTTTCTCTTTATATATTTTTAACACAACGTTTTCCAATTTCCCATTTATCGAATTTTATTTCTTTCCCTCTTTGCCGTTTTGTCTCTGTAATTTTTGGTACAGATTGTTGTAATATATTCAAGAAAGAGGTCTAGTAATTTAAAAAAATAATTTTTTGCCAAATTCTATGTACCTTCTACAGGATTGCTCATTGCGTCAAAACCCAATATTAACATAATAAAAATTAATTGGAAATTTTTCTTTTTTTGAGTGATGTAGTATACAAATGCGCACCTTTTCAAGATATATTTAAATATACAGGGTGACTCGCTATGGTGTAGCACCTTCACGCTATTATTTTTTAATTATAATATCCTGTATATTTTAAATTAAGCGTAAAGTTGTCACCCCTTATATTAATATATTTTTGAATTGGTATGTTAATTCTCCACAGTTTCTATGCATATTGCCCTAAACCTAAAATCAATATATTCAGAGATATTTTTACTTTTTCATTATAAACCATTATTATACTTTTTATTTCTATCTAAACTATTAGTAACTATTTTGACATATAGTGAGTGGGGTTTGAAAATGGAAAGTTCAAATCTTAACTTCTTCCAAAAGGTATTGTTCAATGACTAGTCGACCTTCGCCCAAAATCGTAGCCAAAACCGACACAACACATTATGCAGCAGAAAACCCAATACATGGACGACAATATTTGGGGAAGTAATGTGGGCGATTTTATGATCGAACCTTTTTTTATAAATGTCAGAATGATGCACAATATTTGTATTTCTTGCAAAACAATTCGCTTCAGCTCCTGCAAAATGTCTCCCCAAATCTCATAGAAAATAGTTCGTTCGAGCACGATGGTGCTCCAACACATTTCACACTTATGCCTCACAGTTCTTGAATCACCAATACGGGAACAGGTGATTAGGTCGAGCCGGTTTGGCCACCTTGATCGCCATACTTGACAAAAATAATTTTTTTTCTTATAGGTACTTATAAAACATATTGTGTACTAGATGCTTGCAACTAATGCAGAAGATATGAAGCAATGCATAATAGATGTTTCTAGTACAATTTCCGGTTAGTCCTTGCGAGCAGTAAAGGCATTGCCGAATGTTAGGGTCCGCGAGATGCTCAAATGAAGAAGAGCGATAGCTATAGAAAGGGCCACGCAATTAAGTGAACCCTAAAAACGTATTTCACTAACAACATACACAATTTAGTCACGAGAAAAACTGATTTTTAAAGTGTCGGTTGAAACTTTTAAAAACCCTACAAACCTCAACCAAAGGCAACTAAATACAACCAAAATTTTCACATTTTCTGAATAAACTAGGCAACACCTTATCAAAAATTAAAATCCAGGAGATGGCTAGAAAGACGATTTTACGCTGAATTCAGAAATGTAAAACTATACAGGGTGGTCTGTTTAAAAACTAATCGCTTGGAGGTGCTCCGCCGTAGCTAATCACCCTGTATAGAGTGAAAAACATCACTTCAACGTACTACTGTATCTGCTAGTCTGCCAATGATAATACCACTAGATAGAAACGATATTATACAATATAAAATAGAATTGTAACATTAAGAAATTTAATTTTGTTTCGGCGATTTTAAATTCCTACTTGGGTCAATACAATTGTTTTTTTTTTCGACGGAATAATGTTTGGCGCGAGAGTACCGGTTGAGGGATCAAAAGCAGGAGCGGTTAAACCGCCGCCCGTCAAGCAATAGTCTGCGACCCGCGAGCTTTATCCTCAGACAAAACTTTACTGAAGTCACAGCTTAAGGTATAGTCGTAAGCTACAAGTACGCAGCGCGTAAAATAATCAAAACAGCAAAACGATAAAGAGCCCCAAAGTGAGCTTCGAGAAATGTCAACAATTAGCAGCTGCAATTTACTAACAATATAAAAGGATGCCGCACCGCCCACCCCCAACAAAATGCTGCAGTCGGTACTCCTTTGGTGGCAGCTGCGGCGGCGTGTTGCTTGAACTGTATACAACAGATTGATCTATGTATCTAGCCGTCAACCCGACAACGGCAAGAAGTAGCAGAAACGTTCAAGAATTAGGCTGTTTAGAATATATAAAAGGGCACATGGCGGTTCCCCACGTATGCAATAAATAATAAAGAAAATGGGAGCGTCTATAAATGTAGTTCATAACAGTTTGGTCTGCGGCGCGACAGGCATACATACCTATTATTACAAATTGGCCTACCGCCCAAAAAGATTGGCCGCCACTGATTACACGTGAAGGTCTAAATAAATTCGGTGATTATTGGAATTCCCAATTTCTTTGTGGATTTGCGAATTTCTTGCATACCTAGGAGTATTGATGGCTATACAAAGAACTTTATTTAGCATTTTTTGAAGATTAGTGGTTTGGGTTTTATTTGCTGTTCTCCATGTCGGGGATGCATCTGTTTTTATTATAGATATAGATTAATATTGACTTATACATAAGGACAGCAACATTACTTTTTGATGGTGATTTTCTCTTTACTACTGGATATATAGTGCTACCAATCTTGCATGGTATTTAGTTAATTTTTTGTTAATATGAAACTCCCAGGTGAGACTCCCACATGTCACCATCTACACACTCTAAAAATTGTAATTAAAAAAACCAATGAATATAACCTTCCTCTATACTAGCATTGATAGATTACGAAAAGGCATTCGACAGCAAAGAAAAATAGACTGTGGAAGAAACACTCGTAAACTGCAGAATAGATTTTCGATACCCCGACGTAATACATAACATATACCAAGATACAACAATGACAGTGCAACTAGACGAAGAACTGAAAACGGGAGTAAGGCGGGGTGATACAATTTCCCCCAAATTATTTCTCTTAGCAATAGAGGACATATTTGAATCTTTGGATTGGGATGGAAAAGGAATCTGTATTAACGGAAAATACCTAAATAATTTTAGATACGCTGACGATGTAATTCTGTTTGCTAACAAAAAGGAAAAGGAAGATTTACATGAAAAAGATCCTTAGAAAAAGGCCTAAAAATGAATCTCGATAAAACTAAGGTAATGTCAAACAGAGTCGAACAACATAAAATTGCAGGAAATGATATTGAAATAGAACAAGTGATAGAATATATATTTAGGCTAAATCATAAAGGTAAACAAGGAAAATCAAAATCCCGAAATAGCTACGTACGAATGGGATGGACGGGTTTTGGCAAACTCTCGTGCATACTAAAAAACCGAAATATTCCTCCACAGTTAAGAGTATTTAACTTATGCTTCTTGCCAAACATCACATATGGAGCTCAAACATGGACGTTCACAACATCAAACCTGGATAAGATAAGAAAGATGCAGAGAGCCATGGAAAGACAAATATTACCGATCTCGCTTAGAGATAGAAAAAGAAATGACTGCATAAGAAGGAAAACTAAAACCATAGACGTCATTGAACAAGCAGCTAATCTAAAATGGAATTGGACCGGACATAACGAACCTCTCCAAGACCAACGATGGGACCACCAAATAGGAAAATGGCGACGATATACAGGAAAAAGGTCGAAAGGCTGGCAACAAATGAGAGGGAAAGACGACATAGCAAAACATGCAGGCTTACTGCGGCAAAGAAAGGCCCAGAACAGAGAGAATTGGAAGCAGATAGGGGAGGTATACATCCAAAAATGAAAAGGATAAAATAGGCTAAGAGGAGGGAAGAGAGAGGTAAGACTATTAGGTATTCCATTGCACTGTTGGTTGGATTCCGCTAAATTTCAAGATTATTTATTGTTAAACTCTTTCTAAATATCGTTGGGGAGAAAATGTTTGCTTCACATTTGCTGACATTCAGTGATTCACTAATATCGTTTACACGTTAGTGTAGTTTGTAACGTGCGATTTCGACGCACAGTGTATGTTGCTGATTTTGTTTCGGTTGAAGTGTGTAGTCAGCGCGCCTCGAGATTTTGAATTTAAACTTCTAGCTTCGCGCATGGTCCGCTTAAAATATTCTTGTGATTTGAGAGCATTAGCAGTCTGATACCTGACAAGTGTGTACTAGATTTTTCACCGCGGTCCGTGTCGACCAAGGATTTATTCCTAATTTTGTTGAAAAGGTCTAGTTGAGGGAA
>JABXWE010078324.1:0-15327 GCA_014611495.1 Limonius californicus
TGTAGGTCTCGTTTTCTAGAAACATAATTTAGTTCAGTTAACATTGTTAACTAACGAACTCATCGGAGAAACGCAAATGATTAAACTGACTCCCATAATGTTATTAACAAATAAATGAGCAGTGTGCTCTACTACGATTAACTGCTAACCAATCACGTAAATGTTTACTTTTTCGATTACACTTTGGTCGCTCTCTCATGAAAATCCGTTTACCAATGAACCACTGGAGTCAGTTGATACATAATAATCGAGTCATACATTATAAATCTAATTTTCTTATTTGCATCGAAAACTGTCGGTGTGATACATACAAATTCAATGCGTCTCATGCAATGGACACGTAAAAATATGCCATGACCACCAGATTTGCAACAACGCGAAAGTCATCCAATAGCGGATATAGGGCTCACCAATTCACATCCAGTTGATTTTTAATTATCCGATTATCGCATTTGTGAACATCTTCTTCCTCTTTTTGCCGTCCAGAGTCTCCATTTTTGGAATTATTAATCTATCTACTATTGTCCCTCTGTCGCATAGTATGACCAGCCCATCTCCAATCTCCATTTCACTGATTCGGTGTATTCGACAACTTCAATCACTTTAGTTCTCTGTCTAATTCTTATTCCATCTATTAGGTTCATGTTTAATATTTGCTCCTCCAGGTTTCTTTGTACTTTAACTAGCATGTCCACAATATTTCTTCTTAAAGCCATGAATGAGCGCTATACAGTGCCACCAAGCAAACAAGTCTCTTGGGTAGGCGTGGTGTGGTGTCGCTGTATTCTAGAGGTACACTCAGCGTCAACAGTACTTTGGCGGTAAATTTAAACGTGTAACATTGTGTATTTGCAAGTTTGTTAATTTTTCTTATGTACCTACGTTCTTATATAATTTTTTTAAAACTGTTAAAAGAAAATTTAGTAGACAAATTAGAAGAAATGGATTCTATAAATAAATACATAAATAGCAAATACCTAATAGGCAAAAAATATATTTTGAGGTTATGCGACAGTTTCTTTTTAAAAATACTTTAAATTATCTATAAAATATATGCCTACCTTATTTCGAATAAGACGAACAAAAATAATCTTAAAAAGACTGATATCTTTCATAAAGATGAACGAAAGCAGAGAAATTTAAGAAACACAAACACGGGATAACCTGTCAATTTGCTAGGTACTTTCACTTTTGTCAGGGAAGGTACAACGCCGGCAGAACTTGTAGATATTGGCTGAAACTTTTACCGCCACGAATTTTTAAAATTAGTTGGCATATTTTCCGATGGACTTGTTTGGTTGGTGGCGCTGTACGTTATATATATATTTCAGCACTACGGGCCTTCTAGGCCCATGGCTTAATTACATTTCATTTGCATTTCACCTTTTACATTTAATATTTTACATTTCCTTAACTTTACTAACTACTCTTCTCCATCCGCCTCTGTCTCTTGCTCTATTTCTCCAATCTTCCACTCCTGCTCTCTTCACATCTTTCACCACAGCGTCCAGCCACCTCTTTTTTGGGCGTCCTTTTTTCTTCTTTCCACCAGTCCCTCCTTCCAGCATCCTCTTCGCGTGTCTGTTTTCCGGCATACGGCTGACGTGCCCTAGCCATCTTACCCTCTGGGCTCTTATGAACGCCGTTACGGATGGGTCGCCATAGATTTCCCGTACTTCTTTGTTCGTTCTTCGTCTTCACTCGCCGTCCTCTGTTTTCACTCCTCCCAGTATTTTTCTTAAAACTCTCCTCTCCCATACTTCTAGTTTTTCTTCCAACTGCTTCGTCATTGCCCATAATTCACTTGAGTATATTACTGACGGTCGTACAATCGTTTTGTAAATTCTTAATTTCGCGGCTCTAGAGATTTCTTTGGCCTTCAATATATTGCTGATAGCACCTACCGCCTTACTACCCTTTGTAATTCGTTTTTGGATTTCTACACTTTCATCTATGGTATTTGTTAGTGTCACCCCCAGGTAATCGAAACTATGTACCTTCTTGAATTTATATTACCTTCCTTCCACCCTGAAACTGACCATTGACTCTCTCTCAATGTTTTGACGCATTTCTATGTACTTCGTTTTCTTCTCGTTTATTACTAGCCCATACGTTCTTGCTGTGCTTTCCAGTTTACCAAATACCATTTCTAACTCCTTTCTTGATCTTGTAATTAAAGCTAGGTCATCTGCATATGCAACTACCTGATGTCTTCTTTGGTAAATTATTCCACTCGCTCCAATACCACTTTTCCTCAATATTATTTCTAGGACAAAATTACACAGCACCGTGGAGATGGGTCCCCTTGCCTCACACCTTTATTTCCAGTGACACTTTCCGTTACCCGTCCATCTATCAAAATTTTGTTATTAGGGTCATTTTTACTAATTTTATAAGTTTCGTTGGAATCCTCAGCTTTTTGAGGGCCTCGTAGATTTTTCTCCTGATTATCGTATCGTATGCCTGGCGGAAATCGATAAATAACATATGTAGCCCTAGATTTTGCTCGTAGCTGTTGTATTGGATCATCTTTACCGTAAAAATTTGATCCGCGGTGCTTGGTCCTTTCTTGAATCCTCCTTGATATTCGCCTATTACTCGCTCTTGGTACTCACTCAGTCTGTTCCGGACAAGTCGCGCCAATATCTTATATGCCACATCCAGCAGCGATATTCCTCGGTAATTTTCGCATTGGCACCTATCACCCTTCTTATGAATGAGACAGATTATCGCGTTATGCCATGCCAGTGACATTTGTTCACTTCTCCACACGTTTGTGATCAGGTTAACTATCTTCTGCTTAAGTCTATCTCCTCCCCATTTGTATACTTCCGCTGGTATTCCATTTTCCCCGGTACTTTTGTTATTTTTTAATTTATTTATCTCTCCTATTATCTCCTCTTGCGTCAGTTCCTTTATTACAGATCGGTTTCTCTCTTCCTCTGCCCTCTCCTCTTCCTCTATCTCCCCTTGCTCCTGCTCATTCTCATCCCAAATCAGTTTTTCGTAGTATTCCTTAAATACCTTAAGCTTTTCTCGGGTATCCCTATCATTTCCCCTTCATTGTTTTTTAAATATGTTATAGCGTTGGGCTGTGAGTCTTCGCGGCTTTTTTTCGTTTTCTGTTAGAAGTTTCTTAGTTCTTTATTTGCATACTTTTGCTCTATTGTTTCCAGTTTTGCCTCCAAATACATTATTTTTTTCTGTCTGCATATTTGCTTGGACCTTTAACTTGCTTCTTCGTATTCCCGCTTATTTTCTTCCGTACTTTGTGTCTTAGTACTTTCATTCTAGCCTTGTTCCTTACTTGTAATATCGTCTTGCATTGCTCATCGAACCAGACTTTTTGTTTCCCCTTGGTTTTTCTCCCTAAACATCTTTTCATCGCTTCTTGTACCGTAGTCTCGATTTGCCTCCACTCTTCCTCGATGTTGCTTAGTTCCTGTAATTCCTTTACCCTGTTATCTAGTTGTGCTTTCATTTCGACTAGTACGTCGCTATCTAGCTTTTTTTCACATTGTATTTTGTTAAGGGATTATTTGTTGCTTTCATATTTTTTGGTAGTCTTTGTTTTAATGTGGTAATTACCAAGAAGTGGTCCGAGTCCATATCCGCTCCTCTGTAACTTCTTACGTCCATTACGTTCGTTTGATGTTTATGTTCGATTAACACATGATCAACCTGGTTTTTTGTTTTCGCATCTGGTGAAATCCACGTTGTTTGGTGTATTTCTTTGTGTTTGAAATTTGTGCTCATTACTTTTAATTTGTTTTCCAGGATAAATTCTATTACAATTTTTCCATTTTCGTTCGAAAGCGGGTGTTTACCATAACCCCCTGTTACTTTTTTATATGCCTCCTCCCTTCCTATTTTGGCGTTTAGATCCCCTAATACTATTTTGACGTCGTACTTGGGAGCTTCTTCTAGTATTCTTTCCACCTCTTCATTCGCTCTTAACTCTCAGATCCTTGTCCTCTGTTGGGGCGTGTATATTCAATAGGGTTATTTTTCTATATCTTCCTCTAAGTCTTAGTCGGCAAACTCTTTCATTCACAGCTTCAAAATCTACTACTGTATCTCTATATGTTAGTACATTGATTTAAAGATTCCATCTTAAGTGTAACGGTATTTTCCTATTCTTCAATATCTTATTTAGTTTTTAAGAAGTTAGACTGAAATGAAAGAGGTATTCAGATAAAGGGTTAAATGCTCAACCATCTGAGATTTCAGGATTCTATTGTGCTGACGTCCCAAAGCTTAAAAGAACTGCAGTCGATGATCTGTAAGCTAGAATAACAATCAAAAGTAATAGGTCTCACAATCAATATGTAAAAAACCAAAATGATAATTATCCAAGTAGAAGACAGGAACATAGAAATAGACAATCACAAAATATAATATGTAGACGAGTATATTTACTTAAGATATATAATAAAATGTGGAAAATAAAACCAAACAGCAGAAACTGAAAGAGCAATACGACTAGCAAATATTAATTTCTAATTTAGAACTCGTATTTCAAATCATTCTAAAAATTACATTATTCTGCTTCCGCAACATACAGAATTTTTTGTTTAGATAATAAATAATATACCGCTAAAAAGCTTCTCTGGAATTTCTGTCTTTCGGATTCGACGTTAAACTGTAGGTCCCCCGTGTTTCTACCATAGCGCTGATGAGAAACACGTGGCAGAGAAGAGGCTGATGACCAGCAGTGGGACGAAAATGCTGTCAATAAAGTTACCGTTTGGCCGTCTTGAAGAAGTCGCTTTCAAATTCTACTATATTTTTCTGCCCCAGAAACAATATTGTTTCTGACAAATCACATCATAAGTTTTTTTTTTTCACTATCTTAAACTAATAAATAGTTTTCAAGTCTTTTACATTAGCTAGCTCAATCTTTATTGAATACTTTCCGTTCAATATTTCTGGGTTTACAAAACTTTAGTTCCTAGACAAAAGTGGATGCGATTTCTAATCAATTATCATACCTATTTTTAAATTTTTATTCGCTTTAAGTGTCCCTCGTTTTACAAAAGGCCTGCAGTACAGATAATATTGTTTATGCCAAACCGTTTGATACAATTTACGTATAGAAAAAACGTATGAAGCTTGTAATCACAATAAATTTTGTTCGGTGCCGAACACAACAGTAATATAATACGTAATTTACCAACACAATGGAGCACCACCTTTTAAATATTAAACGCCTCCGTTTTTTATATCATCTAAACAGAACAACTGAAAGTCTGGCGCTTTCAAAATTCGATTAAGTAGACGGCCAGGTTTTTTCATAGTTTTGGAGTTAAATTTAAAATACCCGGTTGCACAAAAACCGTTTGATAAACATTTGTTCAGCAATAATTGAAACCGAAAGCTCGTTTATTATTAATTGAATTTGATACATATACTGTCATTATTCTATTACTTCGCACCTATAATAATCCGGGACTAATCGAAACAATTTCCACTAATTCGCGGAACGATCCAATATGTGGGCTACACAGCCCGAAATGTCAATTCCAACAATAGCACGTGTTTTATTTTTGTGGTAAAATGCAGGGCAATAAGAGCGAAACGACAGTTGTCGACAATGGTTCTACTGCTTTTGATGATTGATAGATTTGCTGATTTATTAATTTCTAGAACTTTTTTATGATATTTCGGTGGAAAATAAAATCATTAAAAGCGTCACAGCTTGTTCTCTATTACTTTGCATAGAAATTGGGTAGCAAGAATATATTACTAAAAACAGAATAGTATAGTCTATTGTCAAGTTATCCACCTAGTTGTATTAATTATTTTGTCGATAGTTTGAACATTGTTGCAACCTTGTACAGATTCTCAATTAGTAGGGAATATGCATCTAGGAGAATAATTACGGAAGTACAACTACCTGGACCAAACTTAAAGTTAGATAATGTAAAAGTTGGGTATTCCAGTACAAGAACAAAAATGCCTTGTCTATGTTTTGCATGCATGTATAGTAGCGTTAAACAGTCTTGCATTACTTTATAAGTTTAAACGCACTCCTTTGAAATAGTTTATATCAATGCACTGTCAATGAGAAATAGTTATCGCTATAATATAATACAAAAATACAACAAAAATTTTGATTCCAGTTGCAAAACTATATTCAAAATTACAAAAATTATAAAAAGTAAATTAAGACAAAGAGCTCAAACATTATACCTAATTAATTAAACTTAAACTAATTTTAATACTTTACTGGTCAGCCTTTGTTCTTCCCAACGCAGCTTTTTGTATGAGATTTACTTTACCATATCGTTAAACAGTAAGAAATTTAAGGAAGATTTAAAATAAGTCGATTCTGAACAAAATACCAAAGAAAAACAAAATAACGTGAGGGGTGAAATACGTTTTCTTTCAGAATTCTTCTAACTAAGATCAGTTTCCCTACTCCTTCTTCGGAAATAAAGCGAAACCAGGCACGAATGAATTCTGTTTTGTGGGTTTTCTTTTAGACATAACGTCCTTTACAGGAACTTTATCATTGAATTCAGTTCTGCTGATTGCGGTGGTCAGTTCATACTGGTGATTTTCTTGATGGTCATCCACGATTCAGCCAGTTTTACTCTATGGGATGGAGCGTTATCGTCCTGAAAAATAACTTTGGAATATTTTGTAGTCTTCAGCCCATCGATGACCTGTAGTCGAAGTTTTATTGAGCAGACAACCAACCCTTACCATGTCAAAAGTTGGATGCTTAATTTTGGTGAAAATTTATCACCAAATAGCATCTCCTGCGACGGCTCTGTGTTTCAATTTAATTTTTTGGCCTCTAGCAAACGGTGGCGTGTTTGCTTCTCGTTATGGAATGGCTTCCGTCGTGCACTACATCATGTAAGTCCAATATTAAGCAGTTTCGTCTCACAAAGAAAGTGCGCTTATATAAGTGTATTCTACAATATTAATTTCTGAAGAAGCCTATAATTCTGGGCGAAACGTAAAAGTTTAAAATGTATAACTGACTACTACCTCCAAATGGAGAATTATTAAAAACATTAATTTGGCTATTTTGTTTCTCAACCTGTTAAATTTAAAAACCCGGCCAAAAAAAATACATATTTTCCAATAGCATTAGTGATACTGAGGATTGGGGTGGCTCGGTGGTAAGAGAGCTAAGCTTTGGGTATAATAGTCCAAATGCTTCACGGTTCGAATCACTCGAGGGTCGGAAGTAACCGCCCTGAGTAGTGCCAACATAAGAGCAGCTCAATATACTGGAGTTTCACAAAAAAAACCGAAACTCAATTTTTCTGTAGTTATCACTTTTGCATTATTTGGTACTATAATTTAGTGCAGCATATTCTCAATGCGAAAGAGTATTTTCATGTAGAATACTAGTGTAGAGATTCCTGTGTCAAGTTGGAAAATTTTCTTGGAAGAAACACCTTGGGCCGCATTCCCGTCTCATACCATCTCATCAGCCAGAGTCAATATAGCAATTACAACTAAATGGTTGAAGGCAGTTAGCGAAATCGAGCAAGACATGTTATGGTTCAAACACATGTATATACTCGGTTGATTCAGAGCTTTTAGACTGCCAAACTACAGTCTTAAATAATAAGTATATAAGAGGGTTGGAACTCTAATAGTGGCAACTATTTATTTACAACTGATACAAAAGAGATACGTGTTAGCAAGTTTTACTGTCCTTCAAGGTAGTCACCCGCGTTGTGTACAACCCGTTACCAGCGATGTGGAAGTCGTAGGATACCTTTAGCAGCGCCTGTTGTGTTGATAGTTCGAATGGAACGGTCTACTGCCTGAATAATCTCTGGAACAGTTCTGAAGCGAATGCCACGAAGTGGTTCCTTCATCTTAGGAATCAAGTCAAAGTCACAAGGGCTTAAGTCCGGGGAGTCGATTGTAACAAATCACCCACAGCTTGCGCTGCTTGCGGCCGAGCATTGTCCTGCAAAATGATGGGTGGGTTCTGTAGAAAGTGACGCCGCTTCTTTGTCAAAGCTGGTCGGAGGTTGTGTTCCAAAAATGAACAGTAATACTGCGCATTGACGGTCTGCTGTGGGGGAACGGTATGCGTTAGGATAACACCATCACAGTGGTACACCAGAATCACCATAACTTTCACATTGCTGGGGTTCTAACGAACTTTCGATTTTCGTGGTGACCCGTAATGACGCCATTTATTCGATTGGCGTTTCAGTTGTGGCTCGTACGATTTGGCCCATGTCTCATCCAACGTAATGATACGGCGTAAGAAAGCCTCTCCTTCGCGCTCATAGCGCTCGAGGTGGTTACGAGCAGCGTCGTATCGTAGCCATGTCTGCATTTCCGCCAAATCATGCGGAAGCCATCGTGATGCAATTTTTCTTATGCCCAGACGTTCCTTCAGAATGTGAAGCACAGTCGTATGCGCTAATCCTGTCTCTCGGGCCAGCTCACGAATCGTATAGCGTCGATTACTGTCCAGTAACGCGGCATACACTTCTTCTTCACTGACACTAGGACAGTCTGGCCGACGCATGTCTGCCACATTTTGGTGTCCCTGGTTGAAAGCTTTTACCCACCTTACCACTCTTCTGTAAGGTAATGCAGAGACACTGTCGTGCTGTACGACCTCTGGCACATTCAATCTTTATCCAACTCCGTTGCTCCTGTTTCGAAAACATCGTGACAACACTATATTAGACCGCCAGCTAACACGAGGTTCTGTTCTTCTCGCCAGTACGCATGCGCGTGATGTGGGAAGGGAGAGTCCATTTACTCTGAGATAAGGTAGGTAAGTAACTAACGTGTGGTATAAGCGGCATTATTTGGTTTCGTTGCATGGAGTCTCTACGGCACTGTTGCCACTATTAAAGTTCCAACCCTCACATATAAACGGTATTATTACGGCTGAAGCCGTCTTCCCGTGTCAATTCGCCAGCCTCTTCGGTCTAGCCCATCTTCCTCGGTTAGCCCTCTCGTTTTTATAGCTTTTCTAACACCCTCGTTCCATGATCGTCTTGGCGGTCCGCCCTTCCTTCTACCTGGTGGAACCTATCTCCAGATTCTTTTAGGCCACCTTGATTCGTCCATACGCATAAGATGCCCGAACCATTTCAGTCCTTTCTTCCTTCTGACTTATTCGTTTGTAATGTGTTCCAGTCTTGATATTCCAGCAGTGTTCACTTTCCTCTTGTATTCGGCATTCAGTCTCCATCTCGGGGCCATAACATAGAATTGATTCCACTAATGACTTTTCAACATATTTTTTTTGTTCTGGCTGATATAGGCTTATTCCACCATACCGAGTTCAGTGATTCTACTATTTTCTTGCTTTGTTCTATTCTGTTCTTAATTTCTGTTGTATCATATCAATTTCGTGTTATTATAGTGCCAAGATATTTAAACTGGTTGACTTGTTTGATGTTAATGCCATCTTGAAGGAGGATTGTGAATGTAGCTTCAGAATTTACCACCGTACATTCTGTTTTACTGAAGTTGATTTTTAAACCCCACTCTTCATATACCGTATGTAATCTTTGCAACATGAACTCAAGGTCGTATGAGTCTTAGGCAATAATTACTTGATCACCTGCAAAGTTTCAGTAGAATAAGCAGCGATCATTGATTGGAACACCCATTTCATTTACTCGTTTTATTCAGTCTTGTTGCTTCTAAAGAGATGTTAAATAACAAGGGTGACAGTGAGCGTCATTTGCCTCAGCCTTTTTGATTTGGTGATGGATCTTGATATTACTCCATTTTGTGTTATAACAGCCACATTTTTGTATTTCTTTAATTATATCTATAATTACTTCAGCCACTTCATATTTTTGTAGTACTAGCCATAGTTTTTCCGGGGCGCTGGATCATAGGTCTTCTCAAGATCAACAAAGCCCAGGTGTGTCTCATTAGCTGCTGAAGAATAAACATATTGTCTGCACACGATCTTCCTGGAGTAAACCCACTTTGTTCTTCACTTATTCTTCCTTGTATACTCAACTTAAATTTGTTGTTAATTGCTTTAGTAAATATTCTTAAATAATAATTACTTATAAAAAATTGTCATTCAAGATCAGTGTCTGATTCTGGTATTGAAACAATTTCAACAAACAAAATGCTAGTCCTAAGATGGTAAATAAAAATGTATAAACATTTTCTTTAGAAATAGTTACAAAACTTAATGTAAAATTATAAAAAAAATTGTTTAACAAAGGGCATATGAATTGCAAGACCTTTAACTGCCAAGATAAAAAAACCCGCACATGTCAGTACACTGAAATATGAAAAAAGAAGTAAACTCTTGTTATGCTCCAGACAAAGAAAAGGAAAAAAATCAACGCATATCCCCTTATTTTGATCGTTATTTCTCATGACCCCCGAACTCATTAGCAAAAGCAGAGATTTGAATCTACTGGTTTCATTAGTTTAAAGTTAATGTCAGGACGTCGATAGGGTGCGGCGCCCCGCCAACAATACCCACTTATTGCGAAACCGTGACCAAGCAAAATCTTTGCTTTTTACCAACTCAAAACGCTGTAATTCAATGATATAATTGTCCGTTCGTGTAAATAAAAAACCGTTCGGTCACAATGGAAATCGTGGAGTCATGGTACGGCTACTGTTCCTCCCTCTTCTTCACCAAGTCTTTTTTCAGCGGCGATTTCAGTCGAACGGTTGCAGAGGGTTAGGTCGCATTGTCGAAACGTTGTTTATCACTTCTTTGGAGCAATCACATCGTGAAACGTGCTAGAAGTGTGCGCTAACATTCTTTTGCCGAAAGGGATAATAATATCCGTTCATCCAATGTTGACCTTCTGTTTAACAACATCATTTTCACCAATAACAAGCACGAGGAAAATTTACTGGATGGCATTTTTGCAAATACACATACTTTCTCGTGCAATGAAAACGTGAACGTTTATTAAATTAGATAAACCAAAATCCTAAAATTATGTATTAAATAAACAAAAAGAAGAATAGATAGAGTTGTAGATTTAAAAAAACAAAGGATTCTTTCTAGAACAAATAAGGTTTTAATAAAAGCCAACCAAAAATAAAATTTAAAGAAAGTAATATGGAGAATGTTTGGTGTACAAACGAATTTAAAATGTACAGCCATCAACAACATAAAGGTTTCTAACTGAAACCTAAATTCTCCAACACTGAAAATAAAACCTTAACGGAAAGTAACTGTGTTTACGGAATTGTTACAGATATTTAAAAATAGCAACTAGTCATACAACAACAAAATTTGAGAAAATCTTATATACGAATATATTTTAAAAAACCATAGTCTACTCTAGAAAACTGAGTAAATGGAAAGAAAAAGACCTTAAAGACAAACAGCTATAACTAAACAATTTTTAAATCTTTCTGAACTTTGTTTATCAATAGCTTTTTAGGCCCCACTGCTGTTTACCGGCACTTTGCTCTGACGTGTGCTTCTCCTAGGCGCTAAGGTAATTTGCTAGAGAGACCTACAATTTAACATCGACTACGATGGAGAGATAGACCACGGATTTTTCCGAACAGGCATCAAAAATGTATTGTAGAGTCCAAAAATGTAATTCTGCAACTCACCGTACACCATGCCCATTCCGACCTCGGCAACTCTAACCGACAATAATAGTTTCAAGATAAACAGCAATAACTAAACAATTTTTAAATCTTTCTGAACTTTGTTTATCAATAGCTTTTTAGGCCCCACTGCTGTTCACGGGCACTTTGCTCTGCCATGTGCTTCTCCTATGCGCTAAGGTAATTGCACGTGAGACCTGCAATTTAACATCGACTACAATGGAGAGAAAGGCCACAAATTTTTTAGAACAGGCCTCGAAAATATATTATAGAAACCAAACATCTAATGCTGCAAACCATTATACACCATGCCCATTCCCGCCTTGGCAGCGCTAACCGACAGTAACAGTTTCTTAAGAATTGTAACAGATATTTAAAAATAGCAATTAATCATAAAACGGAAAATTAAAAAAAAACAATATACGCACTTATTTTTAAAAACCGTACTCTGTTTTAAAAAACTGACTAGATGGGAAGAAAAAGACCTTAAAGACAAACAGCAATAATTAAATAATTTTTAAATCTTTCTGAATTTTGTTTGTCAATAGCTCTTTAGGCCCCACTGTTGTTCACCGGCACTTTGCTCTGACGTGTGGTTCTCCTAGGCGCTAAGGTAATTTGCTAGAGAGACCTACAATTAAACATCGACTACAATGGAGAGAAAGGCCATAAATTTTTCAGAACAGGCGTCGGAAATGTATTTTAGAGTCCAAACATCTAATACTGCAACCCACCATACACCATACCCATTTCCACCTTGGCAACGCTAACCAAAAGTAACAGTTTTTTTAAGAATTGTAACAGATATTTAAAAATAGCAATTAATCATGAAACAAAAAAATTGAAAACACTATTTTTAAAACCCGTAGTCTGTTTTAGAATACTGGCTAAATGGGAAGAAAAAGACCTTAAAGACAAACAGCAATAACTAAATAATTTCTAAATCTTTCTTAACTTTGTTTATCAATAGCCTTTTAGGCCCCACTGCTGTTCACCGGCACTTTGCTCTGCCATGTGCTTCTCCTATGCGCTAAGGTAATTGCACGTGAGACCTGCAATTTAACATCCACTGTAATAAATAGAACGACCACGGATGTTTTGGGACAAGCACCGAATATGTATTGTAGAACAAAAAACCTAATGCTGCAACCCACCATACACTATGACGAAACGCCTAAAATGATATTTGGTCTCGCACAAAAATTAGACAAATTCGTTAAAAACGCTGAAAAAATATTTGTTAACAGTTGTTAAAACTTTTAAAATGCGTAACTTTGTTATCTGTTGTTACCAGAAGTATTTCTACACATAATACTTTTACAAACTATTAAATAAGCTAAGTTTAGGTTAATTTTATTACAAATGTTTGAGACCTTAAATTCTAACTACGGCATATCTCAAGAATGTTTGATTTGAATTGCGGCGTTTTAAAAATTGACTTTTACTTACAAACACATCGAGTGAACGTATAAATTGCAACAACGCTATTGTTGGAACACCTACATAAAATGTATACAGTAGTTTTAATCTATCAAACAGTAATATTGAATTTAAACTTTGTGTATATTACTTTATTGGGTATTTAAAGTACCTTTTGCAAAATATGTAAACTCATTTGTAAATTATTCACATGAAGTATAAAAATCTAACAGCGAAGAGTCCAAATGGGGTAATAATGTCAGACTGTACTTGACTATATTGTCTCTTTTATTTACATTCATCTCCTTTATGCGATCTGAATATTCATAAATTTCTTTTATATTCTACTCTCAGATGGTAAAGTCAGTACCTAAAAAGCATTTTACGCACGGCCAGGACAAGAACACTTAACAAGCCGCTGTGGATGCTCTTTCCCCCTTTTTAGGTAGTTTGAATTTTGTTGTGATTTTTCAACAACTCATATTAAAATATATATTCAACTATCAAGTTTATCATTTTTTCAGTTCTGATATACAGCTGACGTGATTAACCGCACGTACAGGGGCAATCAATCCAAAACAAATCGATTGGCAAATATTAATTTTAAGGTTTAAAGTGATTTAAAATAAGCAATAATTAATATTTTCACATAACCAATATTATGATATATGATTATATGATTATGATATATGTGAGCATAATGTACTGAACTTTATCACGTTAATGCAAACTTTCTGAATATAACGCATACAACTCCAATGTCAAGTTTTATCTAATTTTCTTACATTTTCAACAATGCCCAAAACTGTGCAACAAATCTATTTTTTCGTATCTTATAAGCGTTGTCTTATACATGGGCTGCAGTTCACTCTCCAGAGTTCAGTTGGATAGCCATAAGGCCCGAGAGTAACAGGAAAAATAATAGTTTACTGACGCAAAGGACTTAATCGAATTTTGAAATGCCAGGTCGCTTTAGGAAGGGGAACATACAGGGTGATTTTAAACTTTAACCATGTAGAGCTGAGGTTATCTAGCCGCTAACTCACCTAGTAATTGTTTTAATTCGACACCGTTACGAGGTATGGGACAATTCACTAAAATGTAAATAACTTTTTTGTTCTTTGTCCGATTGTGGATTTGATCTCAATGAAAATATCACTTGATATTATTTAATAAATATGAAATTACTTAATATTCCCGTAGAGTCATAATTCTCGAGCAGGAGAAGGGGACATAAGTGGTAAACCATGTATCAAAGGTAGTTTCTCATATCTGCATCAACTTAAAACCAATTTGACCAACGTAAAACGCATTGTAGCTGTTAAACTATATTTTTGTAGATTAGTATATCACACATTTGGCCCGCGTGTTCTCAGGGTTTAAACCATTATATTGCAGAAGCTTTAAAAAATATGCTATTTCTGGTATTTATTCGTAACTGAAAGATCATTTTAATTAAGTAATTGTAAATAGCAACAAATTAAACATATTACATATACATATAACGAGAATCAAACACATTTGGAGGTACTCAAAAGTATTTTTGAACGTAATAATTAAAAATAATTTATGAATTTGTTTAAATATTTGACTACTTTGTTCGCCGGTTTTAACTGTACGGTTCCTTTGACAGTTGAGTGTGAAAAGTGAATGAAATCTGATGGAGATGTAAAAAGTTGATAAAAAATATCTAAATGCTGCAATAAAAATTAGGTTGACAATCTCGTTTTCAAGATATACCCTAGTATATCTTGAAAACAGATTGTTAACCAGCGTTTTTTGAAGCTTCTGAACTACTATTCTGATTTCGAAAAAATATGTGTTTGTAACGTTTTTCGTTATTATAATATTTAAAGATTTATTTAACAACATTTCGAATAGACATAACAATTTAAAAACATACACCTAATTTCCAAATTTCTAAACCAAAGTTTTCACTTCTCGGTCAGTTTTTATCCACTTTTCACACTCAATTGTACATCTTGACGGTAAATTAAGCTTGGACTGCTTGCCAAAACGACAGAGTTTATCAAAATGGGACAAGAAACAAAAAAGTGATTTGCATTTAAGTGAATAAAAGTAAAAAACACTTTGAAGGCCCATATCTCCGCAACGGGTCCGAATTTTAAAAAAGTTTACTAGGTGATTTAGGGGTTAAATAAACTCAGCTATGCGTGGTTAAAGTTTCACATGTTTAGAATCACCCTATATAATATTTTTAACGTTAATGTTTTTTAATATACAGGGTGTCCCATGACGTGAAGTCACTACTTCACCTACGTGTAGGAGAGGTGAAAAGAAGTCGAAACCAAAAAGTGGTCATTTTCTCCAAATCGACTATTATAGTATATTAAA
>JABXWE010078339.1:0-10901 GCA_014611495.1 Limonius californicus
AAACTATTATTACATAAACTTAGGATAGGAAAATTTGGAGGCCATTTCAGTGGTTAGCCCACCGGGCCACGTACTTCGAGTGCCCGTGCTTTAATATAGAGAATGTGCATCGCTCGGGATGCTATAGGCAAGTGAACCTAACCTTGGCTGAGCAGACACCGGGATACACGCGGCTCCCTGAACAAATTCATCGTGCATCCTTCTGGGTACTCATGGCGCTTAACGTGTTAAAATAATAATAACCATTCTGTGCAGAAATTTTAAATCTGCGCCTGACAAAATATTGTCTTGTATTTGGTATAAATTGATTTTAGATGTAACAGAATAACTCACATATTTTTTCTTTTTGCATTTCTTTGAACATTTACTTGATTTGTTGGTAGTTGCGCATATTTTACATTTGGCCGTAACTTATTAATTTCTTACTGAAACTGTAACATAAATATAATTTGCAATAATGATATAAATCATGGAATTTAATTTCGAATTAAATTGAATGTTACCATTTACATCAGTGTCTTTGACAACAATGATATTATTGCTGTGCTATTTTTACCGACAAGAAAATACAACAAGTTTCTAAGATGTAAGAAAATTCTACACCGGTTCAAAAGCTACTGTAGCGGTTTTCATGGGCAATCCGTGAAATTTCTTTCTTTATCTTACCCAGAATAAAGGTAACT
The DNA here is from genome assembly GCA_014611495.1 of Limonius californicus. Taxonomy (NCBI): domain Eukaryota; kingdom Metazoa; phylum Arthropoda; class Insecta; order Coleoptera; family Elateridae; genus Limonius; species Limonius californicus. The sequence goes on from JABXWE010078339.1 coordinate 684, forward strand.
GATTATGTTTTCCTGTTAGAGAATTGGTAACTCAGCTAACTACGTCACTGATTGTTATGCTAAACAATTAAAACAGGTTATCGACGGTTGGCGTTGTACTAATTTTAAGAAATTTAACGAAAGGGTGATAATGAAGTTGTCTACATTATGTTCTTAAAGGATAATACATACTTAGTTTGTAATTAGATGAAAAACTCACTAAATTAAGCCCAAATATGTCATACCCGTAATTAATTCTAGATTATTTTCACTGCTTTGGCAATTGCTTTAGTATAAGTTCTAATACATTTTCCAATACTTTTTTCACGTTATTATAATCGTGTATACAATTTTTACTAATTAAAACGAAAACTTATTAAGAAAGGCTACATATTATTGTAGCTATGGTGACAATAGGAAATTCTTATTTTAACTAATTTTAAGGCACCTTAATATCCTCTTAATGCAACTATAATAGTTATGCGGAAACATCGTCATAATAAAGATATTAGATCCTTAAAACTAGTAAACACAGGCAGAATGCTGAATGAAATTACTTGCGTTTGCAAAAAACGTGCATATGATTCCTACATATTAATAGTTTTACTAAACGATTACCAGTTTACGATGTTCTAAAAATAAGTATCTACAGCTCAATGTACAAGGTGATCAGGTTGTTATTAAAAAAGGCCGTGAAAAAGAGAAGAGGTTATCTTAACTTTTTTAATTGTTTAGCTGTATTATCATAGTTTGCATAAAATCCATTTTACAATAAAATATATGATAAAATATTGTACTTTTTTTTATTGCAGTATCTTCATCACTTTTACGATAATCAGTACCGACAATCATCCTGTTTTTGTATTATTTCAAAGCAATCACGTTATATTGTGTAGAGACCTAAGTTGAGAAAGCTTTTGATTATATTGTCACGAAGTGACATTTCAGAAGCTAACTCGCGACCTATCCGAATATTGCCAATACCTAATTAAAATAATATTTCACAGAAAGTTGGATAATTCAGATATCTTTGAAAGCGTAGCAAAGTGTGCCAGATACACCAGACACATTTAAAATTATTGGGCTGCTAACATATTAAACTCCTTTTTACGGATTGATACGTTTCCCAAGTTATTTACAAAATTGTCCTGTAAATTATTGCTTCCAATTTCAAAGTGGATTTCTTTTTATTTATCTGTGTAATAGTATCCTGTTCATTTTTCTATGTTCTTTTGGCTACGATTTTGGATCAAACTGGTATGACAGCAAAAATAAAACTCACTTAACATACTCGCCGTTCTACATAGACAGCCCATCGTTTTGGCTTAAAAATTATACACGAAGTAACGAAATTTACAATCAAAATTTCGAGTAAATTAAAGGTTGTTCAAAAGTTTTTTGTTATACACCAGCTACCGTTTCTTATGGAAACCAATGCTATGCAATAAAGGTTATTAGGATATCTCGCCTCAATCGGTATTTAAAAGTCTGGGATTTAATTTATTTCAAACTAATAGAGAGAGCAATCTGTACATTTATATAAAACATTTATTAAAACAATTATTCTTAAATTATTTAATTAACTAAATATCAACAATAACATTGACACTCCACTGGATTTGCTGCATTGCTGGTTTGAGAAATATCTGAAACGTTAATAATAGTAAAACTGTATGAAATAATTTTTCGGTTACTTACGTGCACAAGTAGATGGAAGAGGTGTCCATATTCCATTGGCACAAACTGAGTAGGTGGCTCCATTTGGAGAAATTTTATACTCATCGTCGCAGTTTGTTTCTAACACGCTAAATGGTTCAACAGAATCTCCGGTTCTGTAAACACCAGGTGGCCTACCACCAATTGTATATAAACCATTTTCAGGATCATTCGGTATTAGGCAGTTAACACTGTAACAAATAATGGTTTTGGAATAAGTGACATTAAGATGTACAATTTCTGTATCACAGACTAGTACATATGTTGTCAAAAGACTGGTCAGTTTTTTTAAACAGCCATTAAATTCTACGTACGGTTGGAGTGGTTTTGACAATACAGGTCTCCTACGTGTTGTGGATGCTATAAATACTGCAGCAGGTGTAGTAGAACCGCAAGAAACTTCATCCGAACCATCTAGACAGTCTCTAATACCATCACATCTAGCACGTGCACTTACGCAAGCTCCATAGTTACACCGGTATATAAACTTCGGGCAACGAAGATCTGAGCATACCTCTTCAGTTTCGTCTGAAAGGTCAGGGCAGTCGGCCTTCCCATCACACAGATTGTCTTCACTTATGCATAGACCCGAATCACACTGGAAGTTTCGGAATCTGAAAAATAGAATTACATTTGAAATATTTATATATAAATAGCGTCGTTGCTTTAGATCAAATGTCCTGAAACTACGACCCATGTAGTTTTGGCAAAAACGTAATATATTTTTTTGCGCTAACCTCTAGCCTACGGCCGCCTCTGTGATTAATCAGTTATGTTTAATTCATGTGATAGTAGAAGTGATGAGTACATTTATTTTGAGACCATGGCATAGTAAGCGAAAAAGAAGAAGGTTAATGACAAGAAGAATGAATTAACAGCTAAAGTACTAGAGAGTGGTAGAAAATGGACTAAATAATAAAGAAATGGAACTGATTTAGAAATGCAAACCAGTAGGCATTACGAAGAGAAAGAAGAAACGAGAAGGAACCAGAGTACTGCCTAACAGATCCACTTCTTTATGTTACGTAGGAAAGTGGGGAGTGGAAATAGATCGGAGAGCGAAGACGGTTGTAGGTAATACTACGCAAATGAATACTGGAAGTGATAAACTGAAGGTTGTAAAGAAAAAGGTTATTGTAGTAACAACGCGAGAGAATACTATACAAACTATTAACTTTATTTGTGCTGAAAATACAATATACTAATGCTATAGTTGAAAACAAGACAATGAATGTCTAGAAGTATTCAGGAAAAACCAACAAAATGGCAACAAAAGCAGGATATTAGATTTCTATATAATAGATGATCCAATTATAGTAAATACAAACTTTGCATTACAAAATTCAGAAGTGTAAAACGGAGATAAGCTAATAAGTAGGTATGCGTAGTTTGTAATGAAATATGTCAGATTATAAACAAATTAACTGCGACCACAATCTAGTTGTAATATTTATAAAACATAATAACAAATAATACTGAAACTGTATAAGAAGAAGCCTTTTTTCTTTTTCCTCCTCTTCATTTTTTCTTCTTCGCCGTCTCCTTGCCTTTTTTCTTCTTTTTCTTGGATTCTTCTTCCTCTTGGATTCTTTTTCTTCTTCTTGATATATACCTTGTCCCTGTTTGTTCTAACACAATTACCTTGCGACTTGATATCCAGCAGTCTTGCCATTTTGTCGAAAAAGCTGTAAACTGTAAAAGAAAGGTCTACGACTGGAATATAAATTTGGGTAGATAACAATAGAATCCGTGATGTAGTCGGTTAAAGAAAGCTGTGAAATGACAAGAACTTGTGGCCAGTAGATCAAAAAAGCATAGCGGTAGACGTCGGAAACCAAACAACACATTGAGAAAAATAGAATCGGAGCTTTGCTTATTTGAGTAGAAAGTAAAGAGGAACCAAGTAGAAGAATTGGCCAAAGAAGCTAAATCAAAGAGCTGGAAAAGTTTGGTCGAACATCATTCTGACGAAACACTCAGAAGCCAGTAGGAAAATTTGAAGTCAGGACAGTATTAGCAAAAATCCTAAGAGAAACAAAAGACATGATGCAGCAAGAGCTTACAACATTTCCTCATGGAAACATTATAAATGTCAGATAAGTGAGTGCTGCGTAAGAGCAAGGCTGCGTCCAAAACTATTTGCTGTTTCTACTGGAAATGCATAATGCAAGACATGGTCACTTTACATAGGGAATTCGGAAGATTAGTGTACATTGTGGTAGGCGTGGTATGATATGGTGGTAATGAAAAATTCAACTCGAGCTCTCCAACTCAATTTAAGACTATAATATCAAAGAATTGCAGTAGAGGAATATGGAGATCAGTGAGAACCAACCAACAAAAATAATAACATCAGAAAGGGACAAAGCACTCCCATTTCCTTTTAAGAGGAGAAATATTGGACGAATTTTAGATATCTAGGGGCAGTGATCGGCTAGAAGAAAACAATAACAATGAACATATGAGTAGGCACTACAAATAGACCCTTTGGTAAGACAGAAGTATCGAAGAAAAGAAAAATTACAGTCTGTAAGACAACCGTGACAACAAACATACCTTATAAAGGAGAATTCTGAATACGAACGACCAACAAAATCAAGCTCCAGAGGAGGCAAGCAAGGTTGCTGACCAAAACTGCGGGAATAATTCGTATGGACAAATCAGAAACAACAACATCAGAACAGAACCGAATATAGAACAAGTGGAAGATACAATAGAAGCGTCCTAGTAGAGGATGGTTAAGGCATCTGTTACAAATAAAATAAGTAAGGCAGCGAGAAAGATCTATGAAGCCAGAATAGTGAAGAAAAATGGAACAAAAGTCGAAAGGAGACCTAGAAAGACAGAGAAAGAGAACGTTTAAAAGAAGACGGCAGTGGACAAACGTGAGAGCACTGACATAAGTAATAAAGAAGTAGGGTAAACTATACCTCGACAAACCTTAACCAAAGTAGTTAATATACAACGAGTGCGGAAAATGAGAAAAACGTCGACAAACAAGGAAAGAAATGGACGCGATATCCTGACACATGTAATTTTTGCAAGAAACAAGGACGCGTGGAATTAAATTGCTGATTCAAGCAGAACAAAAGCGGTAATAAATCCGCTGCAATACTAAGAATCTCGTACTGACCGCTTGAATGATTCTGGTTCTAGTCAGAATATGACCGCGATCAGGATTGATTTGTAAATTACATCAAGCGCCCATTCAGAACAGTACTATAGCTAGAAATACAATTAATTTAGGCACAAGCTGTTGATGAAAAACAATGAATGGGTTCCCCTTTCAAGTAAAAATGTTATCCACGCCTAAATACTTCCTAATTTGACCCTGTTTTATGCTTTATTGCCGGTTTTTGGCTCTACTTCCGGTGTCCCGGTTGGATCGTAAATGTGACCCAATTTACGATACAGTCTACGTCACAGATGTCGCTCGCCCCCAACGGATTGGTTTTATGCAACAGAGAGCTAAATTAATATTATGAGAATTAGAGTTGACATTAATCTGCTATGATTTGTTTAAAGTTCGAGCAATTTAATTATTAATTAATTGATATTAATAATTCTTCAAGGGAATTGTTGCAGTAGGGTTTGCTTAATTTTCGGTTGACATACATTGTGTTTGATGTTCTAAATGTAGGAATTTGTAATAAGTTTGAAATAATATAGCCTAACTAAGTAGTTGGAGACGGCTTACAAAATGGCTTTTATTATTTTTAGGACCCTAAGTAACTACATAACTACGTAAATAAGTTTGCGTCATTTGACCTTTCGAAAAACCCACTTTAACGGATGTTGATTGGGTTGCATATACTGTAGGCACTCAGCTTACCCACATCGCGTTGACCACTGGTTCGTTGACACGCGTTTTCCATGAGTGAACATGATTGTTAAACCTAAAATGACGATTAGAATTAATTCACTGTTACGCGAGAAACTTTTTCAAAGCAACATCACACAAAAGACCAACAATTTGCATACTGAACTTCTTCACCTTTGACGTTTTAAAGTAATTAAACGTTGAATGTTAAAACTTACATGGAATTATAAAACACACGCTAGCGAAATACAACCTCGTATTAAACCGCATGGCTTAACTAACCTATTAAATGTAGGTATAGAGAGGAAGTCCGATTTTATTCACAAAACCTGAACAGGTTCGAAAAGGGGAACCAGACGCCGCTAAATTCCACCAATCATCATGTAGTAGCAAGTTTTTTAGCCCTACCTGATGTTTTTAGAAAGTATATTACTAATTGTTGTTGTTTATCAGTATAGTTCAGAAGGTTAAAGCAGCTGCGATTTTTAACAATAATAATTAATTCGCAAGAAGAATAAATCTGGATTCTTTTCAGAGAAACACACAATAAAATTTAATTAAGATTTTCATTATGTGTTTGTTGTAGAATATAAAGTAATTTTCAATTGAAAATAAAGCAGGCAATTAAGTATTTCAAATTGAATTTTTATTAACGTACGTATGTATTTATATTGTTTATTAATAGTCTCACATGATCGCTAGATATAAACGAAAGAGTTACGCAGCAATTTAATAAAATATTTTCATATATTTGCTAAATGGTTCGCAGATATTTGAAGTATTTTGTAATTTCATGTATTTTTACACCACAAATATTCAGCCAAAAGGCTCTATGGAATTTCTCTTTTGATTCCAGCAATACCCTGTTATTTACTGAATTGATATTATTTAAATTATTTTATGTTTTTAAAATATTAGGTATTAGAATGTGGTCAAGTAACATGCCATCCTATTGCTCTCCTCAAGATAGATATAATTCAAAAATAATATATGCTTTGGCATGTATGTTTGGTTGCATATCTGCTATTTTGTTATATGTTGGTGCTATTGGTTGATTTTTAAGAATCCGCAGAATTATTTCCCAGTATAGATAGCAAACCTCAACGTATACAGGGTGTCCCAAAAATTTACCGGTAATATTTCAAAGATGAATTCCAAAACTTATTTAGAGCCGAAAAGTCCATATAAACATGTGTCCTAAACGTAACCGTTAACTAGTTATTGTTTATTTCATAGTTTATGTGGCCATAATGTTAGTTCAAGGAATGTTATGATATAAATGTTTTTTTAATACATTTTTATTATTTTATTTAGAAGAAATGTTCAAAATTATCGCAGAAGAGATCGCTGCGTTCTTAATATGGTTGCTGTGTTATTTCTAATAATGTAGGCAACCTGCTGTATTCTTTGGCGTAATTCTTCTACCGCGTGTACTTCAGTTGCATAAACAATCTGTTTCATGTGACCCCAAAGATAAAATCTTAATTGAGTCAGTTCCGGCGAACGCGGTGGCCATACTACTCCAATCCGTGTTCCCGGAAAATGTGCGTTAAGCGAAGCTCTAACACGAAGACATTGATGTGCTGGTGCTCCATCGTGTTGATACCGCAATGCGCGTCTAATATTTAATGGCACATCTACCAGTAATAAGGGTAAGGAGTTTTCTAGAAAATATTCGTAATTCGCACCATTGAAACGGTGTGGCAGTTCAAATGGTGCAATTAGGTAATCATTAAGAATACCAGCTATCACACTAACACTAAATCTATGTTGAAAATTCGAGCGTCTTCTTAAATGAGGATTTTCTGCCACCCATTCATGAAAATTATGATAATTCTTGACACCATCTCGTGTGAAAGAAGCTTCATCGGTCCATAAAATATGCGGTAGGTTTTGATTATTTTCTACCCAATCACAAAATTTTAAACGAGCTTCAAAATCATTATCGAGACCTTGAACTCTTTGATGATGATACAGATGTAAGCAAGGACTTCTTATTATTCTCCAAGTCTGGTTTCTACATATTCTAGTACGTAATGCAATTCTTCGCAAACTTAAAGACGGATCTTCTTGTAATAAATCAAGAACTTGTTCATCATCGTTTATGGATCTACGGACAACTCCTTGACCAACAGCATGTCTTGCATTTAAAGTGCTATGTTCCCTCAGCTGACGATTGTGAATTATAGAAATCTGTACGCGTAGGCAGTCTTCTATTGGGATATCTTCCACGATATGCTTGTTGTGCTGCTAAAGCATTTCCAGACCGTAAACATAATGAATATCTGCATATTCTTCATTTGAAAATAACATTGGCATTGCGAATCACTTGTGAATTACGATGGGAACAAGGATACAAAAAAGAAGCTAATAACTTCAGTATCACAGTAATACACTGACAAGTTACAAACAATAATTTGTTAAAAACGATGTTCAAATGTTATCAAACAGAAGACGCGATCATGGTAACTAGCTCAGTATTCCGGAAATCCGTTGAACTAAAATTTTAGCCATATAAATTATAAAATAAACAATAACTCGTTAAAGGTTACGTTTAGGACTCCAAATAAGTTCTGGAATTGATCCTTGAAATATTGCTGGTACGTTTTGGGACACACTGTATACAGCGCGGTGATAAAGTTCAGCACAAAATTTATAATTGTAATTTTTATTGTTTTTGTTTTGCTTCTATGCAGACCTACAACAAATACAAGACGAACTGAGAGAAGAAAACCAGAAATCGATAATAATGGGCGACTGGAACAGCAGAGTGAGAAAAGACGAAAACAGAGGAATGGGATGTATGGGCGAGTATGGAGAAAAAACTCAAAATAGGAACGGAATAAAAATTATCGACTTCTGCAGACGAAACGACCTACTAATTGGAAATACGATGTGGAACCAACCATTAGAGGACAAATACACATTTATAGCAGCAGAACGCAACGCCAAAAGTATAATAGATTACATAGCCTTTACACAAGACCTAACAGAGAAAATACAGAAAGTGGAAACAAGGAAAGAAGCAGAAATTAGAGGAACCCAGCACAGATTAGTAACAACAGAATATCAGGCCAGATTAAACAACTACCAAGAAACAAGAAAATATAGTAGTTTGGCAATACACAAACAAGTGCAGAGAGTAAAGAAAAATATCAGAAAGAAACGGACGAAGAACTTCAAAGAAAGAGGAATCTAAAGACAGCGTGGACACTAGAGGAAACGTGGAGAGAATTCAAGGAAACACTGAAGAAGGTAGCGGAAAGAATATGTGGGATAAGAAATCACAACAAACACGCGAAAACGTCAAACTGGGGGACTGAAGATATAAGAGGAATGGTAAAAGAAAAGAAGATAGCATGGAAAGGATATATCCAAACAAAAGAAACGAGAGATAAGGAGGATTACGAAAGGAAGAGAAACATAGTAAAAGAAGCAATTAAGATAGCAAAAAAGGAATCCTGGAAAAAGATGGGAGAAGAGATAATAGAATTACATAAAGCAGACACCAGGAAATTTTGGACGAGAATAAAAGGAATAAGGGGAGATGAAAGGAAAAGTATAAGAGCAATAAAAACGAACAGGGGCAAGTACAAATAGACACAAAGGAAATATTAGAAACATGGAAAGCTTTTGACAAAAGAAAGTACTGTGCGAAAACAGAATCAGAAGCCAGTATAAATCGGGAACAAACAAACCAGGAACAAACAATCAAGAGGGAAGAGGTAGAGGAAGCAATCTAAAAAATAAAAATTGGAAAGGCATGTGGAGAAGACGGTATAGCACCCGAGATGTTAAAGGACTTGGGCCAAGAAGGAGTAGACTGGTTTTGGGATATTTGCAGTCAAGCATGGGAAGAGAAGAAAATACCGAGAGATTGGGAAAATAACCTTATAATACCAATTCATAAGAAAAGAATACAGACGCAGTGCAAAAACTACAGGCCAATGTGCTTGGCCCAAACTAGTTACAAAATTTACACAAAAATACTAGAAAAGAGGTTAAAAAGCCAAATAGGGCTAAAAATAGGAGAAGAACAAGCAGTACTCAGACCAAATAGACAAACAAACGACAATATATATATACTATTAGAAGCATAATAGAAAGGAAAATCGTTGAAGGGGAAGAATTGTATCTTACATTTATTGATCTGAAGGCTGCTTTTGATACAGTAGACAGAGGAGAAATTTGGAAAACGCTGTGAGTGAATTGAAAGTAGATAAAGAACTGATAAGTGCAATAAGAAGTACATATGCAACAGTTAGAGTAAAAGTACAACTAGTAGGGCAAAGATCGGTAGAGTTTGAAATTAATAAGGGAATTAAGCAAGGCGATAGCCTAAGCCCCTTGCTATTTATAACTATAATGGACAAAATAACCAAACAATTAAAAGAAAAATACAATCAATTGGAAACAGTAATAGGACACAGCAACCTAGAAGCAATTAAGCTAAGTAGCCTCCTATATGCAGACGACATAGTACTATTATCAAACACCAGGAGTAAAATGCAAAAGTTAGTAAACGCATGGACTGAAGAAATAGAAAACAGGAAAATGGAAGTGAACATAAGCAAAACAAAAACTATGATTGTGAATGAAAAACATAAAGGAGAGCAAAACAATAAAGACACAAAATGTAAAAACAAAAAATTGGAAAGAGTATCGTCTTATGAATTCCTAGGAAGTATGATATCGGAGGGCGG
>JABXWE010078359.1:0-12563 GCA_014611495.1 Limonius californicus
TATAAACACTTATGGCAGCACTGACAGGTGGCTGAAACTGACATTTCAAACTTTCAAATTCAAATCGAACTACCAACATCGTAAAAAAAACAAACTAAAAACAGTACGATTATAGGCCTCCTTAACGTACTGTTTTTAAGCTAAAACAGTGCGCTTAGAACGGCTTTATAAAACCGAAATAGAAAAAATATTTTCAAACTTATTGTTTGTGAGTTGTGTCTTGCCTTACTTCGTTGAAATTCATATTTATATTTTAATAATGTTGTTAAATTATTTGATGTCAATGCATGATTGCGTTCTAGTAAGTGTTTAGGTAGTTAGATTTTTCTGGATATTGGTATTTGTATGAGCGTAAGTATCCTTTGTCTCTGGTATCAAAATTTGTAATTGTTTGACCTATGTAATTACACTTTGAACAGTTTAATTAGTCAATACCTGATGTTAGCAAATCGTTAGTTCTATATTTTGCATTGAATAAGTTGCTGAAAGTGTTATTTTTTTACAAATTACTTCAAATGTACTTTTTTAACAATCTTCTCCTATATATCACCGAAATATGGAACTGAAATATATTTAACAGTTTCAGTGTGGTCTTCGGAAGGTTGTGCAATGCCTCACCCGATCCCACCGTATCCCGTAAATTCCTACCCACCTACTGGCGTGGGGTGGGCCTGGCGTATCCAGGATCGACCCTCGAATCAGCTCCATGTCAGATGATGATGATGCTGATTTTCAGTGTGACCTTCTGAATATATTCTCTGAATTGCTAATTTATAATCTTTCTTTTTGATTCGTGTTTTTATTAGTTTGGTGTTGTATCCATTACCGTGGTTAATTGTTGTTGTTTAATAATCGAAATCTCTTTGGTCTAATCACTGTTACTTAGAGGAACTGTTAGAGCTCTAGGTATCCATGACCTACAGTACTTTATATGTTTTATAGTGGCATGAGTTCTGTGATATGGTGATATCTGTTTGTGTAGGTTTTCTATAAATACAGTATTCGAGTTTGTTTTTGGAATTGATTTTTATGTTTAAGTCTAAATAATTAATCATCATCATCATTTATAGCGTTTACATATTCCATCTCTAGATGTACGCTTCCCAAATTTGTCGCCATTTTCTGCGTTCAGTGGTTGATCCCATCCACTGTGTTCCGGCTATCTTGCATGTATCGTCCCTCCATCTGGTTCTAGACCTACCACGATCTCTTCCGGTTCTTGGCCTCCACTCGGTCACCCTCCTGTTCCATCTGTTCTCTTCCCTTCTCATAACATGCCCTGCCCATTGCCACTTTAGGCTTGTGATCAGTCTTGCTACATCTTCTACTCTAGTTTTGTTTCGGATCCACTCATTTTTTTTTCTTTCCTGCAGCTGAACTCCGAGCATTGATCTCTACATTGCCCTTTGGGCCACTTGCATCTTTTTTATTATAGTCTTCGTAACACGTCTCAGACGCATTGGTTGAATACCTTTGTGTTGACGTACTGCGGTTATACATTCGATCTAAACACATTCCTCAATTTTCCATATGCCGCTCATCCGAGTTTCATTTTTCGATCAACTTCTGCTGCTTGCGTGTCCGACGCAAGATTAAATTATTGTCCCAAGTAAATATATTCCTCTACACTTCTAGCAGATTGTCATTAATTAGGATAAGTGGTACATTTTCTCTGTTAGACATAGTTTTTGTTTTCGATAGGTTCATTTTTAGCCCAACCATTTGTGCTGCTTTGCTGATATCCATTAACATTGTTTTCAAGTCCTCGATACTGTCTGTCACTAAGACAATGTCGTAGGCAAAGCGAAACTATCGAAGACAATAGATAACCAAGAGTATTTAGGAAGAAAATCACAGAAGGAAAAAAAGAAATTACAAGTATGCTAGATGAAAACGGAACCCTAATACATAATCGTGAAGACATCCTCAGATCTATAGAGAAATTTTACGGAGACCTATACTCCACGAAGGTTAAAGAACCACCTGTCAGCCCAAATGACAAAAGAGCAGTACTGAGCAAACACTACACCGAGGATATACCAGCAATTAACAAAGAGAAAATAGAAATAGCACTAAAGATAATAGATCTGTTTTATTGTTTCTAATGTAAAGTTTATGTTTGGGTGTATAGTTTTAATAAACGTTAAGCAATCCATTCAAAAATTCGCTATTCTAAATGTTACATGCTAAAATTGGACCTCCCATAGGTAAACCGTCTTTCTGAAGATAGATTTGATTATTAAACATAAAATAATTTTGATTAATGCAAAATAAACTTAAACTGAAAAACTTATTGATTAATTCGGAAGGACTTATAACTGAATATTTTGGTGTACCTATATATTCTAAACTAGTATCTATATTATTAATATTTTTGCTAGCATGTGGTTGGGTACGTTTATACAGTGCTTCCCGAAAGTAACGGATAAATTCTATAAAATTGTTGAGAAAAATATTTCATAACAATACTCGGACTGTCGATTTTTATTTTTAAATTTTCATTTAGAGATGTAATTTTCAACCTCCCATCCCTCAACCCCTAAGCGCTAGCCACTTCAACTCTAAAAATTCAAATAGCAAAGTACCCCTTATCTTATCCCTTACCTCATCTAATAGCTTTCTTTATGTTGAATACAATAAAAAAAAGTTTTTTAAATCGGTTGATGAATAACGAAGATATTTACCAAAATGTATTTAAATGAAAGTGCCAATATTCGAGCAGGCGTTGATACGGCTCTAGCAATGTGTGATCAAAACAATTGAAGTTTATGTTCTCATGTGAAGATAAATCCGTTCATAAATTAATTATTAAAGGTTTGATTTTATATTTATCGCACAATTTTGCCAATAATTATCAATTTCACAAGACCCATAATATTGTCGCTTGGCCTAGGAGAAGTATTTCTTTTTCTGATGTTTGTTTTCAAAGTGCTCCACATCGTTTCGATGGAATAACATTCGCAAAGGTAGGGCTATTGGTAGGGTAGGTAGGGCAGTTGGTTATGCTCGGAGCCGGACATTCGGGCGCGGCCGATAGGGTGCGGCCGGTTGGGCGCCGCCGTTAGGGCGCGTGGACATTAGGGCGAGGACCGTTAGGGCGCGGACGGTTCGGGCGCGTGAACAATAGGGCGCGGACCGTTAGGGCGCGGACCGGTATGGCGCGGAACACTAGGGCGCTACAACTGTGTTTAATTTGTCAGACTAAAAGTTAGTCATTAAGGCTTGTAAGGAGTGACGAAAAATTTCTCAACCGGCCCTTGGGTTTTATTTGAATATGCAACTAAACATACATCATCCAGTATCTTCAAAAGTGTATGACGTTACAAAATTCAAATAGAAGGATTTGTAAAATCACCCAATAGAACCCACCTTCCTTTTCTTTCCTTCTTTTTTTTATAATAATTTTGTTGATATGTGTCATTTGGGTTTCCTGTGGTTTTAAAAATAAAATATTTGCGTACAGATTTGTATGCAATGCAGAAAATTATGTTTGATTTTTTAAACCTTTCCAGGTTATCCTAATAATGGTTAATAGGTTATTCAATATTATATTGTAGATTTATTAAAATTTTGTTCCCCCGCAGTGCTATCCGATCTGAAAACCCCTTTAACAAATGTATTTGTCAGAATTACTAACCCCCTAATTATAATTATTAAACAGCTAAATACGTATTAGCGTAAACTAATTATTAGTCTATGGTATTAGTCAATCTTCAAAACTGTATAACTAAAAAGATGCGGATAGAAGATAAGAAAAGGGCAACCGTTCTTTTCCGCACTTCTTGTTTTTAAAATAACTTTATTATTAGGTCATCACTTGCTTTTCCTATTATTTACAGATTTTATGTAATAAGTACCTAATGCAGAAAATCATATGTACTATCTTTGATGAGTTCGTAATAACTGTTAATAGTTACCTATTTCAAGTTACTTATATTAGTTAATCAAAATTTTCTTCTCCTGCAGACTTGTTCAGTCTGAAAACAATTTTAGCATAATATGTAAACAGTATTATAGTTTTTATATTGAACACCGACAGTCTATTAGAAGGAAAGCGAATTTGAATATTATAGTACCAAGAATTATAAAAACAATCATCCAAAGGCATACCCACTATATTGGTGCAGCATTATTTAACAGACTTCCTCGTATCTTAAAAACTAGATCCCTATAAATAAAAATATTATTACTTTATCAGGTATTGTCCTGTATTGTTGTACATTGTATAATTAGTCCAATTAAAAGAATTTATTGACACGTAAATCAAATGATTATGGGTATTGTAAATACGGGTGAGTAACAAAGTTATAACACTGAGTCTCGCGCCCTAGTGTCCCGCGCCCTAATGGCTCGCGCCTTAATGTCCTCGCGCCCCAGTGTCTCTGCGCCCTAACGGCCCGCGCCCTAGTGTCTTCGCGCGCTTGTGTCTAGCGCCCTAACGGCGGCGCCGTAACGGCCGCACCCTTGCGGCCGCGCCCGAATGTCCTAGACCGTGGCTATGCTACCGACAATTGTAAGGTTTAATAAGCGCCTATCTTAAATATTCAGGTATTTTGTATATATTTAACTCACGATCAGTCGTGCTTATTCAATTACACGATAACTTGTACATCGTGCGAACTCAGGAAATAAATTTGTTAATAGTTTGACGTCTTCTTCTTCAATCATTCAATGCGCAGATTGGTTGGCAGCTTTCCATCTAATGTTGTTGCAAGCCATTCATTTCATTGCTGCATAGCTTGCAGTTCCTGTGTTTTTAATGGCTTAATATAAATATTGTAGTCTAGGCCTTCGGTTGGCCTATTTTCCGGGTATTACTTCTTTCATGATATTTGTCACAAACTGGTTGTGCCTAATTATATGTGCTATCCACGAATGTCGTCTGTTTTTTAACATTTTTAGTAATGTTTTTTCTCTTCCGCTCTTTGAAG
Source organism: Limonius californicus (assembly GCA_014611495.1). Classification (NCBI taxonomy): domain Eukaryota; kingdom Metazoa; phylum Arthropoda; class Insecta; order Coleoptera; family Elateridae; genus Limonius; species Limonius californicus. The sequence goes on from JABXWE010078359.1 coordinate 4,932, forward strand.
CACAATCCTCATTTGTTACACGGTCGGCCCGTTTAATTTTCAGTATTCTTCTCCAACACCATGTTTCAAATGCATTTATGGCTTTTTCTTCATTTTTCCCTACGGTTCACATTTCTGGTCCATACAGGGCAGTACTCCAGTTGCAACTTTTTATTAAAGCCTTTCTTGTTTGCAGTTTAAGGCTGTTTGAACAGAATAGTTGTTTCCTATTATTAAACTTGCTCTTGGCCTCTCTTATTCGTTGTTTAACATCTTCTTTACTTCTGCCATCTTCTGTGAATATGCTGCCTAGGTATTTGAATTTCGGTACTTGTCTTAGAGCGTCGTCTTCTATTCTAATATTTATATTTTCAAGATTCTTGGAGCAGACAATGACTTCTGTCTTTTTTCTATTACTTTTATGTTATAGTTGGTTTTTAAAATGTCATCTAGGGTTTCCAAGGCTCTTTTTAAATTCATTTCATCTTGTGCAATGATTGCTATATCATCTGCAACACGTAGCATCTGTATTCGCACTCCATTCCCCTTAATTCCTGTACAGTACTCTTTACATTCATTTACTGCTTATTCTATACATACATTAAACAAAATTTTGGCTTCTTTGTTACTGTTTTTTATTTGTATAAGTTTTGTTTGATGTTTGAATAGTTCTCTTAGGTCTCATTAGGTTTTGTTAGGTTGTAGTTTTGTAGTGTTTGTAAGTTATTGAGTTTGACGTACATACACTCTTATACGTTTTGAATACTTAAATATATTCTATTCTAGGTAGTAAGCTGCAGGACAGGAAAACAAAACCAACTGCTATAGAAAATTGGTAGCAAGTACTGTTGGCTTCTGTTGGTTAGATTTATTTTACTTACATCCCAACCAAAATATATAAAATAGAGATGCAAATATATGTCTTACTGTAAGACCAGGAACTCAGTATGCAATGTTTCTCAAATGCAGTTCAAATATTACATACACCTAAAAACTACAAACAAAATTATTGCAAGAAAATTATTTCATTCTTTGCACCTAACATGCATTGTGCTTGATTTTATAAGCGGCCCTTAAAATAAAGGGCCTATCCAAAAATTAACAATTCGAAACTGAATGTGGTTTCTGCTATCTTCCTTCCAACGACGGATGTCACAGGCTTCCGCTTGGGTTTGTGGTATAACTGCAAAGCGGAATACCTTATATCTATTTTTGACAGAAAACTTAAAAGTGTTAGGTTAAGTTAGCGCCCTCTCGTGATAGAACATTACAATTAAAGGTCAATTTCTTGAATATTAAACTAAAACTTGGGAATGCGTTTCTATGTAAATTGAACCTAACGGAACTATGTAGAAACTGAAAAATATTAACAAAGACCTTTCATCGTAAGTTAAAATCGTTAATCATCCTTCCTTTTAGTATTCGAACCGCTGGTAAGCTTGTCCCGAAGCTAAATTAAATGTGTTCCGTGTTACGAAGCGCACAAAAACGGCGAACAGGCCTGATGTATCTACACAATGTAGATACAATAAGAACATCTTCTGTATAGAACAAGACCCAACACTAGAGGGTCTCGTCAAAGAGTGCTCATTAATACGCTGCTGCAGGCTCTCGGCGTTGCGCTTGCTACTTGTTCTGTTTTCCGAAATTTAATTATCCACTTAACCGCTCGTACAATATACAAAGGAAAATGTTAACGTTAATAATGTAGAAAAAAGAAATGTTTGGATGTCAGGAATACAGACAAAGTTTTACTTTGTGTAGGTACATTATTAATTTACATTTTCTGTTCCAGATTTTGTTATTCTACATTTTAAGCATTATTAAACTTGTTTTCATCAAGAACGGTACAAAAGGAGGTAATAAACAATTACCTTCCTAAATCCCATAATTTAGGAACCATTGTAACTTTACATCTACACATAATGCTCGAAACCAATCAAGAACATTTATGAGATTTTGAATCTAATTTAATGCAATTTAGGCATTTTAGCTTAGTCTATAAACTAACGGTTTGGTGACGTACATGTAAACGACTGTTAACAGTATCAGTGACAGTATTAGTGAAGTTAGCGAAATAGAATACTAACCTTGATTATCTATTTCTCTTTATGTATCTAAAATTTTGAGTATTCCTGTATAAAAAATTTGTTGTAGGGAAAATAACAAAATTTCATTCACAAGCAACTATAGCAGGTCCCTTTAAAAATGTTTAGGTTTTTAATCTAGTTTCAAAATGTCGTTGCTTATAACTGTATCATTGGATAAATAACCTTAATTGTTTCCAGAAGACATTTATTTATACACGAAAAGGAAATTATTGTACCCAGACTCATTAGCAAGATCGGAGACAGTATACCAGAGAATAAACAAAGCACACCAAGCCACACACATGATTCTTCCTCTCCTCCAACAACACAAACTACCAAACGGAATAAAGAAAATAATATACAATTCCATAATAGCCACAACTGCTCTATACGGACTGAAAACTACCGCAATCACAAAATCCAACAGAATAGCACAGAAAATACTAAAACTATTTCACTAACCACAGGGGAAGAACACATTTCGACGGCACAAGAAATTCTAGAAGGGAAAACAATAACGAAACGGCTGACCACACCAAGAATCAAATACTGGGCACATATCCTAAGAAGACCTGCCAACCATCCTCTACAGCTAGCGTATGCCATGCAAACAGAAGAAAAGAAGATCGGAAGACCATGTTACACGTGGAATACATCACTGGAGAGGGACATCCAAAACACTGGCATACCCAAACAGACATGGGAGGAATGGGCACGAAGAAAAGAGGATATACGAAGAAAGGCAAGAAGAATCTACACACTAATGGAAAAAATCCGATTAAGAATCGGCTGAAGAAGAACAGGCTAACGGAGAAGAAGAAGAAGAATGAGAGTGAGGAAGGGGAGAACAAAGGAGAAGAAACGAAACATACACCAAGCGGAAAGCAACCGACGGATATCTAGCGGTCAACTGCAGAGGGGAAGGTCAGGAAAAGAAGGAGGTACAATCCAGATTCGATCCTCCAACTCAGTGGTAAAATAGTTGTAATTAGTGTGGTAAATATCAAGTCGTTAATTAGTCATTAGGAAACTAAGATAGGGGAGCCTGTTACCTTAGGACGATAGATAGATACGGACAAGAACAAGGTAAAACTGGATACCACAGCTATTAGGTGCTAAGGAATAATCGCAGAACGGACAGATGAAGAAGCGTGGGAGTAAATACTAAGTGGTTTAATAGCTATTAGGAAACTAAGATAGGTGTACTCTGTAACCTTACAACAATAGATATATGTCAAATAAGAACAATGTGAAACTTTGATACCAAAGTTATTAGGTTAAAATGCATAATCGCATAACGGTCTCGGTTACGTACTCAAAAACCCCATTGATGCGTAGCGTACTAACTGCCCGGTGTTGCAGCAGCGGTGTCTTGCGGTATGCATTGCAGACATGCTAACGTTGTGCAATACCCCACCTGTTCCCACCCTACCCATTAAATCCCTCCCCACTTACTGGCATGGGGTGGGCCTGGCGTAATCCAGGATTGACCCTCGAGTCCACTCTATGTCAGATGATGATGATGATGATGATGATGATGACGAAAAGGAAATTATTGTACTTATTTGTATCTTCATATCATTAGTACCTAAACCATCGAAAGAACTTGTGCTTGAAAGACAAACAGAAAAGAGTGTATTCGACGTTCAAATGACGAATTAACCTGATCTGACACTAGAAAACTTTTTCTCTAAGAACTATTTTCGAAGGGAAATGATTTCAGAACATGAAAAATGTAACCGCCATGTTAAAAGCAGTTTTTTCGGATGCGTTCGCCGAAAGTTTTCAGGAGGTTTTAGAAAGTTGTAATAATGAATTAAAATAAATGGAGCTTATCTGGAATACTTATCAAATATTTTTCTTATTACTTAAGATTTGTTGCATTTTCATTTGGCCAGTCTCAGACTTATATTGCTAAACCTTGTACACCTGCCACGGTTTTCAAATTTACCTATTAATGCATAAGATCCGATATATCGGGTGCTCATAAATGACTTGCATAAAAGACTTGTAAACTTATTTACTTACGCAGTGGCTCTACAGCTCATATCTGGCTTTGGCCTCGCATAGCTTCCCTTTTCATCTATCCCTATCCAGAGCCCATCTTTTCCAATTGGAGCGCTTGTGCATCTTCGGTCACTGTTATAGTCCACCTTTTTCGTGGAGGGCCTCTGCCTCTTCGCCCTTCCGGAATTTGTTCTTCTACCCGTCTTGCTATGGCATTTTTGTACGTGTCCTGTCCACCTTAGTCTTCCTTGACATATATATGTTACCAGATCTGCTTCCTTATACTCTCTATAGTTTATACAATTCATGGTTCAACCTGTTTCTCCACGTCTCTTATTCTTTAATTCGTCCTAAGATTTTCTTGAATATCTTCCTTTCGAAAACGCCCAGTCTATCTGCATTTCTTTGTGTCACTGCCCGGGCTTCACTTCCACAGGTTACTATAGGTCTTGTAATATGTATGTAATAATAATATGTAATATGTATAGGTCTTATATATAATAATTTTTGTATTTCTATCAGTGTTCCTCTCTTTCAGGATCATATTCAGTGAATAGACTGCTCGATTTGCTTGAATTATTTGTTTTTAATTTCTGTTATTTTATCGTTATCGTTAGTTATCGTTACTCTCAGGTTTATGAAGCTGTTTACAACCTCCAGGCTGTAGTCTTCGATAGTTAGATTTTGACCTATCCTTGGTCGGCTTTTGGTGACCACCATGACTTTGGTTTTATTTTCATTTATTTCCAATCCAATCTGTTTACTTTGATAGTCTGGTTCCGCGAAAAGTTTTTTTGCGTCTAATATCGTTCTCCCTATTAGATGTATGTCGTCTCTATATATGAGCATTTGTGTTGATTTATTGTAAATGGTACCGTTAGGGTTAATGTCTGTACCCCGGATTACCTTTTCTAAGGTTAGGTTGAACGGTACTGGTAATAGGCTATCCCCCTTTATAAAACATGTGGTCGTCTGCCCTATTTCTGATGTTTTTGCTTAAATCTTTACTTGTATGAAAATCTCATAAAAAGTACATTTAATTAATCTTATTAATTCCTTAGGTATTATGAAATCTTGGAATTTTCCGTATATTGTGTGTCTGCTTATACTGTTGTAAATTTGTTTGAAATTTTTGAAGATTTGGTAGGTGTCAATATCAAATTCCCATGTCTTTGCCATCATTTGCTTAATTATAAAAATTTGATCGACTGTTGATTTTCCTTTCGTGAAAGCTGTTTGATTTTGGCTAATTATACCCTCATAATATTGTGTATTAAGATAGCTAGTTGGGCAAAAGCTGCGCTCAAAATCCCAGAAGGTGATATATTTTTGATACAGTATATATTTGTAATAAAGTGGGCAATTCGCACTTTCAACATTGAGTGGTAACATAATTACGTAAGTGCCTGTAGTTCTGTATGGTTTATAGCAAACCCTTACTATATGCAGAGTAGGTGTAATTTTTTTCCTATAGCCATTTTCTTTTCAATTTTATGTTTAATGCAATATATATTGGTTCTGTATTATTTTTTTACAACCTGTCTCTTCTCTTTTTTTAGAGATATCATTTCAGCTTTTCAGTCTTCGGGTAGCGGCTCTCCCTTTATTTACGTAGTAAATACCTGAGTTATTATTCTAAGTAGTTTCCGAATTCCGGTTTTTATTAATTCTGAACTAATTCTTCAGGGACTTGTCTGTTTTCCATTTTTATATTGCAGAAAGACACCTTCCCTAACTCGATTAATGTTTAACATTTATCTCTGTAGGTACCACAGTTGGTCTTCCTGAAGGCTTTTTCTTATATGCTAAACCGGATGTTGAAAGTTCTTAAGCGACAAATTAACAGACGAAAATTGGTAAATAAACCCAATGATATTTAGATAATAGCAGAGTACTTTGGTTTTTAGATGTAATCTTGACTACTCACATCTTCCGGTATTGATATCCTAATAAATAATAAATATCGAAGCAACCTCAATGTTATCAAAATAGTAGTAAAAATAAATGTATACGTTTAAAACAACAACAAATGAATTTTCTGTCGTTCTTAAGTAAACAATTATTAAAATAATAACAGCGCTGTCTGCTTTCGAGCAGTGGTTGCAATGCCCGCTCTAATTATCGGTTTCCTCTTTGCGAAGCGGTAATGAGGCACATTCTCAGCATTATCTCCGAGGAAACATTTGGAAACGATTCCAGAAATTCTATCGCAATTATAATCGCTGTAAAGCCGATATTAGTAGTTTCTCCAGATACGAAATCGTTAAAGGCATTTGTTAGTATGGCAAACGGATATTCATATTCTCGACATTTACTTCCGGAAGACCATTAACGAACTCCTGCAGGCAATAGTCCCTTTCCAAGGAGCAATTAGTGACACAGCTATTGGCGCGTTCGCTTACTCGGTGCAGAGATTTAATGAACGCTGTATTAGTAATTAAAATCGGTTTTACTCTTGCATTATACGTATGCTTGCTAGGAATGTGATTAGTGACTGTGTTGGAATTAAATGTAAGAAATTACAACTTGTTGATATTAAAGGAGTCCGTTTGCGCGGTAATTACTACAAATTATTTGCTGTAGAAGTGTTGTGGGGAATATTTTATAATAATTCAATTAAATCGAATTAATTAGTAGGGAAAAAGAGGATCTTGAATAGTTCTTAAGTATTGACATTAGAATCGCTACACTAATTAACATCAGCGTAGAACAGGTAATAAATAATTAGATAAATAATTATAATGAAAATTATACAGCAGCACATTTATATATCTGTGATTTTCTATGATTTTTTTTCAATTATCCGTCAGGGTTTAATTATTTTTACTTCCTTTTCTCGTATGGGGCATGTTTGATATTTTAAACCGATTACGTCATTTTCAAGATTTTCTTATAGACTTCCGTTAGATTTCAGCTGGTTTTTAATTCCCTTAATTTCGTGTCCAGTTTTGCAAATTAATTACAGAAATTAAAGCAATTTATTTAGACGACAATCTTGTGTTTATTTAAGTAATGGTTTCGTCAAAAATTATGTTCTCTGGGTCCATTTATGGGATTTCTTATCTCTCGTTATAAATCTCTTGCAGATAGGAAAAGACTGAATGGGTTGCTAACCTACAGACCCTAAAAGGAGTAATTTGAAATTTATTCAAAGTGACGAAACTGTTAAGTGTCCCACCTGCCTGTAGTAATATAAACAATTATCTTCAAGACAAGTAGCAAAAACAAATATTTTTCTTTAAATTAGCAAATTATTTAAATGAACTAAACTAATTGGCATCGTTTCTACTGCGGGTTTCACATTCACCGAAGCTTTATCGTAATTTATTGACATATAAAAGATATACAGAAAAAGCCAAGCTCATTAAATTCTATTAAATTTTTTCTCAAGCTTCAACCACCTCACAAGAACTGTGTGTTTTACTAATTGGGTGGCAGGAAATATACCAGTTTTTATCGCTCAGGAACATCTGATCCAGGGCCGCACTTCATGAAATTACTAGTACCGCACTAGACTAATTACACGTGTTCTCTCTTCACTTAACAATACTTCATT
>JABXWE010078360.1:0-10442 GCA_014611495.1 Limonius californicus
TTTGGCACATATCCAACGGTTTCACGATCCAATCCTGTTTTTTTTTTCATTGCTACATAGCGGAAAAGTGTTACGTGACAAATTTCAAGTTCTCTTGCTACTGCTCTGATTGGTCTGTTTTCTTCGATGACCAATGATACCGCCCTGTTTATTACTTCAGTAGAAGTAGTTCCACGATTTGTCTTTCGCGTATAAGACCTCATCTAAAACAAAAATAACATGTAATGTAAAATTATGTTGCTGGGGTTGGTTGTAACACTTTGTTACAACCAGCCCCACATGCACACGGACTGGGTTTTGATATAAATTACAACTTATAAAAATTCCAACGCTAAAATGCATCACATCTACCGAAAGCCAATGAAATTTACATCAAAGTTAGCTACATACCTTTTAATTCATGCGCGGGATGTTCCAAAAGGGCCACTCACAAGGAGACAGCAAGAAATTACTTTGAGTCAAACAACGTGCACACCTCACTGGTCATCCATAAACTGATTTATGACGGAGCTGTACCGACCGATATCGAAAGAAAACGGCATTTTAAGACTTCACACGCGACTGCAGTGACATCTGTCATAGATTAGACTAGGTTATAGCTAGTGTTACAACCTACCCGTGTTACTTTCAACCCCGGGCTCCCCTATACATACATAGGCATATAACTTTGGACGTATTGGGTCAAAAACAGCAATTTTATTTTATTATACATACTATATATTATTAGGGTCAAGTGGGGTAAATATGCAACAAAATATAAAACTTTCAATTTTTAGGGCACTTAGAAATACAAATTAAAAATTCTAATTGTACTATCCCATGCTGTTTTTCGTGATCTTGACAGTTATTCGTAAATATTTGTATAATTATATGAATTGAGGGGAAACAAATAAAAACTATGTTTCACTGTTATCCTGGATTTTGGGAAAAAGTGAAACAGACCTGGGAAAATGTGAAACAATCGTGTAACGTTTATACTATACGTAATCCTGACATTTTAGAGACAAAAATGAAACAAAGGGGAAAAACTGCATCGAAACCATGTGCTGTACTTCTTAGTTTTTTTTTCGATAGGTGGTAAATGAAATGAAATGCAACTGTAGGTGATAGAAATTAAAATAAGGTTCAAATTATGTTGACAAGCAATCAGTTTTATTGAAAAAATCTGAATAAATTATAAAAAAAAAACAGCAAATCCATAATAACAAACTAAAACTGCCAGTCAGTCATAAGAAGAATACTAAATTTGGAAAAATTTTAAACTTATATCCTCCATGGTCGTCAGTCCTGGGACTGGTTTGTCGCAGCTTTCCATTTTCCCCTATCTAAGGCCTTTCTCTTCATTTCCTCATAGCTGTTGCTTCCCGAGTTTTGTATTATTTGTTTTATATATTGAAGACTGGGGCGTCCTTTTGGGTTTTTACCGTTTACTTTCCTCTCGATAATTGTTTTCATTAGTCCATTTCTTCTCAGGATATGGCCTACTGTTTGGGTCCTTCTCTTGGTTATGTGTCTCCATATTTTCCTTCTTTCTGGCATTTGTTCTAAAACTTCTTCGTTCGTTTTCCTTTGTGTCCAAGAGATCTTTAGTGCTCTTCTGTAACACCACATTTCAAAAGCCTGTATTTTCCTTCTGTCTGTTTTCCCAATGGTCCATGTTTCGCATCTATATAACGCAATGCTCCATATGTACGTTTTAATAAATTGTTTCTTTGTGTTTATCGATATGCCATTAGACGTCAATAGTTGTTTTTTGACATAGAAAGCTCTTTTTGCGTGGTTTATTCTTTTGTTAATCTCTTTTGTACTTCTGCCATCTTCAGTGATCAGACTTCCTAGATATGCAAATTGTTCTACTGCATTTATGGGCTCATTGCCTACATTAATGTTATCCATTGTTCTGTTGTGTTTTGAGCACACCATCACTTTTGTCGTACTTTTGTTGATTTTTATGCAATACCAATTAATTAAAACGAAACACAAAATACTGTTAACAATGGGAAAAATTGAAACAAGATGAAAATTACGTTTCAATGACAGGCACTGGTTTTGGAAATACATGTTTTACTTTACCACAACTTATTTGAATAATTTGTGGAATTGGAAGAAATTCCTAAAATACCATCACACGATCTATTACAGAAATATCTTTTTCCATTAATTTAAATTCACTTTTGTTGTTCAAAATGTAATCCCATCACTTCAATTTCAGATTCATCTACGGTCTTTAAAATGGTGCACACATATTTATAGTGGGAGGTATTTCCTTTTCCACCTTTGAATAATACTAATGCATAGTCCCCAACCTTGACGTCAGTCTTTTCATTACCTAAATCCACTTCATTTTCACTACCATTTTCAGCTGCGCAATCTAAGTCTTCTACATTATTATCATCATTTGTTTTGTAAAAGTCTTCGTTTTCACTCGAACTCTTCATCGGATGCAACAATTTTCTTCTGTTTTCGTATTTCTTTCTTCGGTAATTTTTTTCCGTATTTCCTGTCATTTATGCGTGAAACAAATTCTTCACTAGTGATCACTTTTCCATATGGTTCAATCTTCCGCCGTATCTGTGTAGATGGGGCAGATTTGCCCACTTTTTGTAGCAGCAAAGTTTGGAACGATGTATCTGGGCCTTTAGAACATCCGGGTTGTAGTTCCGCAGGTGCAAGAATAGGAGTGTTGCGAACTTCGTCGTCCAAGATTACCGGATGTGCTGTTCCACCATTATCATCGCTAATATCGAAATTATCGGTTTTCTCAATTTTATTGTTTTCCCCTCCTGTTCTTGCACGGCACCGTTCTAGTTTTTCACTGTCGATTCTATCTTGAGGATATTGATTCCTGTTTATGGGATATATTCTACTGGAAGCAAAACCATTAATAATGGATTCTGGTTTTATGCCGTCATCCACACTTCACACAATAAATCCACAAATTCTGACTTGGTTAACTTTCGTTGATCTTGACGTTGTCAAGCTATTAATTTTTTATCCCATAACACTTCTAGCGGACGGAAACTGCTTCGATCGAATAGTTGTAATAAGTTTGTGGTATGCGATGGAAGTTTGAAAATAGTTATGTTTTCCTCTTTCCCCTTTTGAATTGTGCCAATATCGAGATGCAACAAATGGCCGTCAAATACTAATAATAATAGCGTATTATTAACAGTCGTGTAAAAAGTCTAAAACCAGTCTTGGAATACTTCGGCTGTCATCCAACCTTTTGGAAAACACGAAAAAAGATCATTTTCCCCCTTCCAGGTCGTCCACAATTTTGATGCTTGGATATAATTAGGGGCGGCATTAGACTTTCTGCCGCAACACAAGCTAAAACTGAGGTATTTTCTCTACCCGAACCTTCAACGTTTCTATGAAGTGTTTTTCCTTTCTCGCCTACAACTTTGCCTCGGGATGGATCAGAGTTAAATGCAGTTTCATCTAAGTTCCAAATTTGGTTTGATTTATCTTTCAAATGTACATTTGACATTAACTGTGTATTCATCACCACCCAACACCATTTTAAGCTTATCTGTAAAAAAACATTCGTAATTACGTTCATTCCATAAAATTAGGCGTTTCCCATGCCCACCCTGCAAAGCAAAATTATTAGTCTTATTTAATACACCAAATTGCCCTCTATTACGATAATAATTAAGCACTACATCCATAAAAAAGTTTTTCCCCCGCACTTGGAGGAGAAACTATACAGAAAGCATTACATTTAGGTATTTTACGATCACATATACCATATAATTCGAATAAAAATTGTTTGATTTTAAAAACATCATTATTAAATTGAAAGGCAAGTAATTTTTCCAAAATACTATCTAATACAGAATAATATACCTTATCGTACCACCGAAACCCTGCTGAAAACACAGGATACACGTCATCACTATTAGAATATCTATTAAAATCATGAACACTCCAAGAACACAGTTCTTTCGATTAGGCATCTACCACTCTTCTGACGTCATTGCCATCTGCTCGCAAGAACCTTAAATAGGGGTTGGCTAACCATTGTGGAATGTCTACGATTCCTATTAGAGGAGTTGTTGGATATTTCTTCAAGAACTTTTGAACTGTTTCGTAGACTGTTTCGCTTGGGTGCTCGTATAGACTGCCTAGAAGTATGTCCAGAAGTTCGTTTATCAGTTTCGCCTCCTTGCTCTCCTCTGCATAGGTCGCCACTGCCTTCTTCCAGACAGTCTTCCACCATTCGTTGCTTGGCCGACCTTGAATGTCGGATTCTCGCCAGATCAGCTCCATCCGGTAGTCCAATAATTCCTCCTCCAATTTTAAGAAGGATGAGCTCTCTGCCATCTGAAGAGAAGTATCGCACAGTAATCTTGGTGGAGCCTACTGAGCGACACATGCTTGCGAAGCGCTCCTCGAATGATAAGTTGGTAAGCTGTTCCTCCAATAAATCATAAAAAATTATATATTATAAATGGACCTCCCGTCGCCTTTCGTCTTACAGCCTCTAATGGTTCTGGTTTTTTAAAATCTAGTTTGTTGAGTTTTGTAAATTCCCACAACCAATAATCTCCAGCCCCATTTTCCCAAAAACTGTCGGCATATTCGCTCACTATGTTTTTCACTTCTTCTTTACTTCATTTTTCTTGGTCTTGTGTTAAGGCAGTTTTTCTTCCTTGTATACCTTGATTTTTATTATGCAATCGTCGAAATAATAGGTTTGCTCTATAGCATACTGCGCACTCGCTTCGCGTAGTAATATTAGTTTTTTTTTCTCGAACTTCATTCACTGCCACGGTATCCCTTGCTTAGGGGTATTTTGCACCTTTTTTTTGTATAATTTCTAGGCATTGTGACCTATAAAATAAAATTACCACTACATTTCAAGCTGTTTCGTTGTCCAAATCAGAACTCGTACTGACTAACTTCGTTCCGTTTGTGTCAATACCTGCTTTATACATGCACAAACCTGCAGAATCTTGCATACACATTGTTGCCTATTTTCCCAGACGCTGTTTCACATTTTCCCTAATTCATGCTTCACTTTTTCCCAAAATTTACAAATACAATAAAAAAAAAAACTAATTAACACGTTCGCGGACAGTGAATATTGGGTGTGGGTACCCCTTGGTTCACCATCGTAACTTCTCAACTACTGGTCGGATTTTCACGGGTATTAAAATTTGAGAATATCTTCACTTGATATTAGATTTTATATAAAAAAAAACAATGACTGCAATTACAGTCGTGTCCCGTGACATCAATATCTTTGTCCTGCAGGTGCAAGACTGCTATTGCAGTCTATGATACTTTGAAAAAAAATTACTTTATTATAAAAAAGAACGTAAGTACATATTCATACAACTTATAAAACAGCAACAAAACATTGTGTGAAAGTTTTCGAAGCATTCACCAACGCACAAGGCTGGTTCATTTTCACATGTTTTGCACCTCCAACTAGTTTGTACTCTTTTCTGGTCCTTCGCGCATTGTCTACAACGCAAAAAATAGCTTTTTCGTTTACAGTTTCCAGGAAGAGGAATTTTCTCCATAAAATGTTGAGCATTAGTAATAGCAACGGCTTCTTGGCGTCGGTTTTGACGAATTGGCCCGGGTTTGACAAAGAATCTTCCACCTTTGACGTCCATAGGAACTTGCAGAAGCTCTCTAATTAGTCTCTCCCGAAATTCTAGGAAGCCAATTTTGGAATAGTTGTGCTCTTTGAAGAGGAGAAAAGCATTCATCACAGTTACATCGAACAAGTGAAACATTACTTTTTTATACCATCTCACCGTTTTTCTTGGGCAAGAGTAATAAGAGACCATTTGGTCACATCGGTCTACACCGGACATGTGCTTGTTGTACTCACAGATTTCTTCTGGTTTGGTTTTCACTTTGCCAAATCGGTTGGGTACATCTATCAATTTTGGGTGATATTTTGTAGTAATGCACATTACTTCCCGCTTGTCTTTCCACTTTGAAACATACACTTTTCCATTACGCATCCATATATGTTCTGATTTCTTCAATTTTTTAGATGTAAGTAATTTTGGATTATCCTTTCTATTTGATCTTAGCGTACCTGTAGTGTGAGTTTTATGCTATAAAAGCTGATTTGATAGGCGGACACTATTATAATAGTTATCCATAACAAGATGATGCCCCATATTCAAATAGGGTTGCATTAGACGGAAAACAAGAGAGTCAATTTTTGATTTCACCACGTCATTATCAGTTTGTTTGCCCTTATAGATTTCTATATTGAACACATATCCATTTGGAGCACAGAGCTCGTAAAACTTGATACCATATTTAGCCTTCTTCCCTTTTATATATTGTCGGAAACTCAAACGGCCGCGGAACAACAATAAGGATTCATCCAGTGATAAATGTTCTTCGGGCTGTAGTGCCAGTTGAAAGTTCTTCAATAACATATTTAGAAGAGGTGAAATTTTTCGCAATTTGTCTTCTGATTCAGTATCGTCGGAACAGTTGAAACTGCGAAGAATTGTCTCATAACGTCTTCCAGACATTACGGATTGAAAAATTGGGTGATAGTATAGAGGATCATTAGAAAATACTTTTCGTATTGTAGGAAACCCAATTTGTGCTCGCAATAAGGTTAGGCCAATAAACTTATCATCAAGTTCTTCGTTATTTAATTCTTTGAATGTGACTGCTCTGGCGTATTTACGGTGTGGCCTCGATTCGTTACACATTTTTTCACCATAATTGTTTGTACACTTCAAAACCAAGTTAGCAACTTCATTTGTCCACAGTTTTCTAAAAATTTCAACGGGTGACAGATTATCTGTTATGTTTATGTTGATTCCTGCGGAATTTGTGTCAAAATTGAAATCAGGGATGTCGGCTGTAGTGTTAGTCCATTCTTCTTCAGATTCTTCTACAGATTTTTCTCCGGCGGCTTGATCTTCTGCATTATTGCCGTCGATGTCTTCTTCGTAATCAGAAGAATCAGAACTTTGGTCAATTGCAGCATCTATTGAAAATGTTGGATCGTCCCCATATTCGGCATCATCACGAAAAGGGTCATCTTCCGAATCGTCAGACAAGGCCGACATTGCTTCGTCTGCATCCTCGTGTAACCTTAAAAGTCTTGCTTGCTCTTGTTCATACATTCTAGGAGTAATCAGCCTCAAGTAAAATGTTTCCTTGAAAAATAGAATACTAACAATAAACAGGTCTAATAATAAAGGCTACAAATATCAAACTTACTTTGAAAAAGTTTCACACTGCACAGTAAAACACGTGTGATAAAGTTTACCATTAGGAACCGACTGCAATTGCAGCTGTTACACAGTCGGCGCATTGTACATATCACACCATACACACCTGACCAATCAGATAAATTAACGATTTCAAGGGACAGTGCCCAAAAAATTTTTGCGATGTGCTGGGACACCGAGTATGGAAAAGCATTGTGGCAAATATAAAAATTGGCTGCAATTGCAGTCGTGCTCCTTGTAGAGAGCAACTTGCGGAATGCTATTACAGCCATGTCCCGCCGGAGCTCCTGCAGATTGACTGCAATTGCAGTCCTGTCCGCGAACGTGTTAACAAAAATATATAACAAAAAGGGTATCATCATTTGCTGTCTATTTGTTGTGTGAAAATAGTATATTATTATACGAGTTTCATAAGAGGGCCTATTGTAGCACGCGTGGGTTTGGGGCACGACGAGCGTAGCGATAACAATGCGTTATGAGAGGAGTATAATACACTATTTTAAAGTGCTTTCGCTCAGAGGATGCACGCACGTCATGAATGTCAGTGACGTCACAAAACACACCAAATTTACATTTATAAAAATGAAATATGAAAATATGCAACCAAACAAGCATGTGATAAATGTTCATTCAAAGATTTGTTATCTACCTCCGTGAGTTAAGAGTCTCTTAATTTAACTAAATCAAAATGGTCAATAACCCATTAAAGTACATAATATCAGCAAATATACTGGGTGATTCAGTTTTAATCTTGATAACTTTTGGATGTTGAAATAAAATTCCACTTATCTTACTTTAACATTATTTATTTTACTATTCTTCACTACCAAGAACAATCTAAATTGAAATATTATTTTATTTAGCTTATAATCGTTATTTAAGAAACAATAAAAGGCAATTCGTATGAATATTTAATGGGGGCATATTAAATATCAGCTTCAAAATCGATGTCATCATATTCGTCCTCATCGCTGGATTCTCCGGGAGGCCCAAGATGAATTATTAGCGGAGTCATATCATCTCTGTCGAAGCCGATCTCCCTATTCCATTCTAAAATTATTTTGTTAGTGTCTTCCACCGTATTTTGCCACATTTGCGGAGTGACCACGTCTAATGATTTCTGCCACATTTCTAAACATTTCACCATTTCACAACCATCGCTGCCTATATGTTTATTATAGTGCTGTTTGGCAATGCCCCAATTTTTTTCTATAGGGTTGAAAATGCAAGGGTAGGGTGGTAGCCGCAGCACTCTGTGGCCATGTTCTATTGCCATTTGATCGGCAGCATATACTTTTGGGGGCTTATTTCTAAAAACAGTTCATAATATTATAGTGCTTATTGTATTGACATAGACAGAAAATATTTAGAGTAAATTAGACACTAACCGCGCAACAATTTCCAGCAAAGTCACTTTTATTGCTTCTTTTGGATACTGTAAGTTTCTTTCTTGCAGCCAGTTTTGTATTTCTGCTTTTTTCCAACCAGATTTTGGGGTTGTTTCGAGCAAGCTACTATGGTAACTTGCATTATCCATAATGATAAGGAAAGGTTCTTCCAATTTTGTTAATAATTGGTTCTTAAACCATTTCAAAAAATTTTCCTTGTTCGTTTCGCCATGGTAATCTGGGTCTTTTGTTTTTGAACAAAATATACTTGAAAACTCTGGAATAAAGCCTTGACGGCTTCCGGCATGAAGTATTATGTACCTTTAAAAAATATTTAATTAATTTTATTTTTCTTAATATTATAATTAATTTACCCTTTTCCTTCCGGCTTAATTTTTCGAACGGTGCGTATTCCAGAATCTTGCCAGGATGAGCTTACTGTCCCATTTACAAATAGCCAGGTCTCGTCTAAAAATACGCATTGAAGTCCATTCTCAGACTTCAGGTTTCTGATATATCCTTGCAGGAAACGGACTCTTGCAAATGCAATATTGGGCAATTCCATCAGACCTCTTCGAGGATCATCCTTCTTGAACCGAAACCCAAGATTACGTAGAATTGTCCACAAGGAAGTCAGTCCACCATAAAAATATCTTTCCCGTTTAAAACTTCGTAAATACTGGGATTTCTGAATTTAATGGTATTCGATGTTTTGTTATATTACTAAAAGTTAAAATATCTTTTGCTTTATAAAATGTTTCTTGATAATTACAACAAAGTTTTTTGATAATCTTCTGTTGTCCATTAGATAAATGTTGTAAAAGGGATGTCAATTTATTATTTAAATTTTCTTTTGAGTTTTTCTGCAAATTATACATATTACATATACTAACTTGAGTTTTGTCAATATTTCGTGCATTCATTAATTTTGGTATTGTATTCGTATTTGATTTTCCTATAACTGGTACTGTACAATGGTATTTGTTTACTGTTACAATACTTTCTGGGATTAATATATTTTCAAGTTTTTGTTTAGGAATCAACACACTTCCTTTTTTGATGTTGGTTTTAAAAATGTCTTGTGTTCTGTATATTTACTTGTTCCTTATTTATTTCTGATCTTTTAATTTTTGCTTGCGGCATATAACCTTTTAATTGATAAGGTTTATTATTTAAAACTATTATTTCTAATTCATAATCTATATATGCTTTCATTTGTTTTAAACTATCTGAACCTAATAATGCATGTAATTCTGGATGAAATTATGCTATAAAATATTTAATTTTTTAAATCTTCTTGAAATAAATCCACTTCTAAACGTTCATCATTTATGACTGGTTGATGTATAGATCGTAATGCATTTGGCTTTTTATAAAGTTATGTGCTACTTCAGGATTAATTATTGAATTTATTGCACCGGTATCTATTAACATTGTAATATTTAAATTTTTTAATTCGATATATGGTAAACTACCTTCTATTATATATTCATTTATATCTACTGTTGGTTTTCCAAGGCTTTTAAATAAAAATTTCGATTTTCCTCATCTTCATTTTCCGAATCTATTTCATTTTGATTTTCTGTTTCTGAAATATGATTTTCAAAATCTTCCTCATTATATAATATATTTTCTCTTGCTTCTATTTGCAAATGATTTACAAAAGGTTTTGATTTTAGCCAATGTCTAAATTTTATATCTGGATTCGTTCTAATATTACTAGTTGACATAGGAGTTGGTTGATTTATTTTTATATTACTAGTTGACATAGGAGTTGGTTGATTTATTTTTATATTACTTGTTGACATAGGGGTTGGTTGATTAGTTG
>JABXWE010078372.1:0-10132 GCA_014611495.1 Limonius californicus
ATATCATATTTATATTATAATATTTTGCTACCAAGTGTCCATAAATGATCGTAAAGAGGGAAGGTAGATGGCATTACAATCAATTAAAAATGTATTTACCACGAATTGGGTACCATGTGCCTAAATTGTTATTTAAATAGAACACATTCGACATTTAGAACTTTGATTTATTAATTAACGCGCTTTAGTGCTATCTTCTTTGAATTAGAAATTTAAAAAATGCTGCTTATGTGTAATGCGGTATTAAACGAAACAAAATTGGAATATTCAAATAATCAAATTCTTAAACAATTTATTGCAAAGAATTGTTGGAACAAAACGTGATGTTCTTGTAATATTGAAGAGTAAATATTCGAAAACGGATTTGAAAACAAATAGCGCAGGAGAATAATCAAATATTTGGAAAGCAATGGAGATGCAGTTGTAAAAATCCTTTAATACATTGAAATTGATTACTTGCTACCTAAAGTTCATGGGTATATTATTATCTTAGTGTTTCTGCGTTAATTACAATATATTTTCCTTTACGCATGAAAATAGTCATGACCTTCTAGATTAATCATCGACTAACGCCTATATACAGCCTGTTAATGCAACCGTTTCCTGCTGGCGCCACATACTGCACAAATTTAAAAAGTTCAGTTAATTTTAAAATATTTGCGTAGGTAATTGATAATTTATGTTGCAATTTTTAATGTAAATTTGCCTTTAAAAGGAAAACGTTACTCCATGCTCACAAACAGTGCTACAATACAGCCTGTACTGATCCAGTTTTTTCATAAATTTCTTTTAAAGGAAAGCCAAGAAATGATTGGAAAACCCACATTTACACCGACTTGGGTATAGTAAAGAGGATGACGATGTCTTATGGGGGAGGCAGTAGGTTAGGGCATGAGTCAGGGGTCGTATTTCTTACAGAGCTTGCCAAAATTCGTTCTCACAAATATTGGAAAAACAAGTACCGATGCTGTGTTGCCTACGCACTAATACTTATTTCATGAAAAAAGTACTAAAACTTGGTTATGTCAATATGTTGGTGGTGGGTTTCCATTACTGTACTGCGCCTTCTGCGTTTTTTGCATATAATATGTATGTAAACATAATTTTATCGACGAATAAACCAAAGTACTTACGTTTTAAAATTGAAGTAATAGCACCAGTATTGATTTAAAAATTAGTGATAAATACTTCGAAAACGACGTACAATATGCCATGCAATGATGGAAACCCACGTTTATTTTTAGTCTGAAAAGCCTTTTACAGCTACAATAGCATGTGATGTTCTTGCAAAGTTTCAAACATCAGCCCTTACTGATTAAAGTCAAACGATGCATACTTGCATAATGGTTATTTTGAAACATAAATAAGTCTTACAGAGATATACCTCCTGCATTAATGCAAAAATAATTGACATTGCATAAAGTTGAAATTATTTAAAGCAAAACGACCATTTGGAGTATGGCTGATGCAAATGTCTAGCAACAGAGGAAAAATAACCTCATTGTACGTTTGTTCTGCCAGTGGTGGGAATCACATTTGGAGTTCCAAGCTAAAAGAAAACCTCTGTTACATACAGGCACATCCATCACCAAGGATTATTATTTGAAAGCTTTTGTCCAATGTAAGTTAAAAATAAAATAACGTTGTGGTTATCTAGTAATACATAATTTTAGCAAATGTTAGGTTAAAGATAAGGTAATGTTACTATCAAATTAGCCAGCAATATAACAAGTAGTTATAGGTAACAGAGGCAATGTCATCTAATTTTTAATGTAACATTTTGCAACAATTATGTTTGTGTTACATGATATTACTAAGTAACTGGAAAATAGCGATAAAGTAGTCGCAATGCAAGAAGACCAGAGTAGGATTAAAATGAAAACCATACCTGCAAAGTTGCTGAGGGTATTTACACCGTAAAGTCAGCTTAGCTAGAAAAGGATGCAATGTCCCAACTTAGTGTTTTCATTTTAATCCTACTCTGGTCATCTTGCATTGCGACTACTATACCTTATTTTTGGGGTAACGTAGTGTAAAAACTTTCAACTGTCCATTTTCAACAACTGCACCAAGTATTTAAATAATTTTCATTAAGCAAGCATACAATGACGGTATTTTATGTTTATTTTCCATGCCCGATGGCGATAATCCTTAAACCAAAAACGTAACCTCAAAGAGGAATGGAACTTCTACTAAATTTTAAGATAATTGGAGTGGCAAATGTACTTTAAAATTCACTGCCACCTGCGTCCCTACAATCATTTATGGGCACCTATTACATGTGTTACAACCGTGGTTTTAATTTAGGTAATATTTGTGAATATAAAAATATCATATTAAAATTAAACAAATTAAAATCGAGCAAACTGTGAGAAAACTTATTACATTGAAGACAAAAAGCCCTTTACTTCTCACAAAAATATTTTGTACTCTAAATGTACATTTCGACTGCTAAGCAGTCATCATTAGTAGATTAAAATTTTAATCTACTGATGATGACTGCTTAGCAGTCGAAATATACATTTAGAGTACAAAATATTTTTGTGAGAAGTAAAGGGCTTTTTGTCTTCAATGTAATAAAAATATCAAACAAAAAAGTATTACTGATTTAGAGGAGCAAGCATTTGCTTGTTTACGACATACGTAAGCTAGAGATTACCAGTTAATAATGGAATATGTACACGTTTCTGAATGAAGTACAGAGATATCTATTGGAATCCTATTATTATACTATAGGAAAGTATGCTCGTATTAAAGTGATTAACATACAAATGTATGGTAACGTGTTGAAAGACTTGTGACTCACTATTCGTGTAAAGTAAACCGAGGTAGTAATTTAAATATCTTGAAATCCTACACCACAATGATAGTCGGTCGTATTCCAGAAAATAATGCAATGTAAATATAAATTAAATAGTACCATGATAACAATTACGAGCAATACTGGAGCTTGCATCTGATGATATTCCTGTTCTATCTGCAAGCAAAATGTATCAGATTGGCTACTTAATTACTATTGATTATAAAAAAAAGTTTGATAAACAAAATATCTAAATCTAAAACAAAGCTATGTTTTAATTTTGTTATACATTAACTATTTTTGGCTTTACACTGATAAAATCTAAACAACAATGTTATAATTTAACTAAGGCGTTAACTAAAACCTATTAAGTAGTACACGTATACACACCTACATCCTACGTTCAATGTTACTTATGAATTAGATTTAATTTAAAAATCAGTTAAGATGGAGTGATCTAATATGTAAATACATGTAACTAAACGGTGAGACTGAAGTACACAGGTATTTTCGAATACATGCACATGAGGTGATAAAGCACATGACTGTGTGATGCCGTGTACTGAAATAAATAGGCAATCGATACTAAAAGTCAGAAAATAAATATATATCTAATACGACCACCGTTTGTTAGTAGAGAACATTATTATCTAGACACAATCTAAAAGACAAAAGAAACAGTTCCAAAACGGTAACCCCAAAGTAACAACAGGCAATGGTATAATAAATATCCAAATGTCCGACCGCTACGCTACTGACTGCTAAGTACGAATGGCGCCGGTTGTTACCTTCACAAGTAGCGATGCGTTGGGAGCTTCTAGACGTTGGGGGTGATGTATCGGCCATCCCGGTCGTTGTCGAAACTGCTTTGTCATACCAGATATTCCTGCGACACTTTAAGTAAAATCATCATCAGATTTGTATTTTTGTGCGAATGCGTGCAACATTCTACGTAAGGCAGATTAGTGATGCAATCAGGAAAGAATGGCAGTGTGAACATGATGGTCACTACGGTTTCGTGAATAAGGCAACGATGCGAACACTAGTTTAATACTATTTCGGTTAAGTCCTAAACTAATTTACAGGATATCTAATATTATTTTTACAAACACATTTTTTCAGAAGCTTCCCCTAGATTCTGAAAAAAAGCTTTTCAAATGAATACTACAACAGAGTTAATTTTGTGTACTAAAACAAGCACCAATAACAAATATAAAAATAAGACTTTTCACTACGTGCGTTATTTCTTATTCTAGATTATTTATGCAATTTTACAGTACATACAACATAACGTATTACAATGTAGAGAGTGATTCGCAGAAGAAGTTATATGGTGAATAAATACTCATACAATAAGTGTGAAAATTAAGATTCGTTTAATTGTTAAGAACGTTTCTAGCAGAGTAAATATAAGAAGTCTTGCATACAATGTATGATACACGTATTAATTGTTCTGAACGCATACTCGTAATAGAGTCGTTTATTACAACCCATATTTATAAAAATAACCTTATATACATCCAAATTCTAGGGCCGGTGTATTATAAATATCGTAACAAAAATCGTTCGCCGCTTGCAGAATAATAAAATTTATATTTGAAAAATGTCATAATATTCATAAAACTTGGTAGCGGCTACTACCGACTGAACACTGTTTATTATAGCACTACAGTTAATTGCTAACAAAAAAAAATGCAAGGACGAGGTATCCCGTATATGAAAACAGGTTTGAAATTATTACTAGGCTATTTTAGGATTTTTAAGAATTATCTGTTAGAAGTCGACTTAGCATGCTATGAATTTAATTATTTACAAAAAATCCTCTTTCGTTTACAAAAATAACTCATTTTTATTTCTCTGGATGTAAACGATATTTCAATTTTAAATTTGGCATACTTGTTTTCCACATGGTCAATTAGCGTATTACTTAATTTGCTGCTTCTGCATTACCTGCAAGAGTTCTTATTAAGATTATTGTTGCGTTGTTGCATTTTAGTGCTTGATGGTTTATATTTTATATCATCATATTAAAATCGTAGTAAATAAATTAAAAAAATAAATCTTAAAAACCTAAAATAGCCATGTAATACTCATTTCAAATCTGTTAAATGTATGGGGTACTCTCGTCCTTAAAATGATAAATAAAATAAAATTCGCTCGCAGTACCGGGAATAGAACAACAGTAATAACCAACACTTACGAAAAAATCCAATTTAATAATACATTTCGAGGCTAAAGACAATTATTAAAAATCCGACCTCATATTATGTTCGAGAATGCAAATTCAAATTTAAAAAATACTGCAAACGATTTATACACGGTGTGGTCAAAAAAGAACTCATCGGCGATATCCGATAAAATCTGTACGCACCTGTCTAATTACACGGATTAATTTGGTGGGCAATTATGATAAACAACGTGTCGTACTTAATAAAACATAGAAGTACCCAACAAACGGTAACAATGTACGTCGATTGTTTAATGTATTGCGAATAGTACAATCATTTTCTCTTTACATTTTTCTATTTGCACTAGTTCTATTAGTTTACTATAAATTTTATAAAAATTAAGAGTATAACAGTAAACAAAACTGTAGATACATTATAAACACCACAACAGATTAGTTGTGCTAGACGTAAAATATACCGTACGTTAAAATAAAACCAATGGGTAGGGGCTTATAGCGTCTTTATTTTTTATTATAGAAATATTTTTGGAGCTATGGTTTAGCACAGTATTCTCTACATAATCCAGGCACCATAACCCAAACACCATGTATATTACAAATATTCCGAAAGAACTATTTATAAACTTTATAAAGTTTTGGAGTATATTAAAAAAAGTTGCCATTATTTAAATCATAAAAACCAGAGGAAATGTGACATACAACGTATTATAGTGACACCCCAATACTTTGCTGATGAATTTGACGCAATACCCGCTATTTTCATTTTTTCCCGATATTTATGAAGTGGCACAATATTAGATTAGTATAGAATTAACTATTTATAAATTGTAAATTTTGAATCTCATAACTGGCATCTATAAGAGCTCAAAATTTACCGCTTACCGGGTATAACGCGAATAATGGCAACCACAATATAACCGACGGCAACCATCTAAACACTATTGCAGTTTTACAATATTGAGTACATTAAACCTAGTTGCGTATGGACAACACAAAAGACGTCCGGTATTTCCGAATCTTTGATATCACTTTACATGGTTCCTATATTTTTAAAAATTTGTTGAATTCGTAATACAAGATCTGTCAAAATATTTAACATTGCACGGAGTATTGTATTTAAAAAGACAAATTTGCTGCTACTCGGGGTATTTCCGGAACTACTCAATCATTTTTGACACGTGACTTACCGTCTTAAACCATAGACAATATGAATATCATTTTTCTGTAAAAATAGCAAAGAAACTACAAGTTCGTGCGTTTTAAAAATTGTTCTTATTAGACAGAAGGTTACTTGAGCTTTAAACCACCTACCTCATTATGTCAATCAAATAGATTGTTAGAGCATATTAAATATCAGTGTGGCATAAAATCAATAGAGAGTTATTAATAATTAGAATTCTTTAGAAAAATTAAATGTCAACAGTTCTAGTAAAACAAATTCATGTTCATTCATTGACTTGTATTAAGATGTCAAAATGGCATTCATTATCTCGCGGTATTCTTAATCTAGCCGCTGAAGTAATAAACACTAGAAATCCGAAAACCTGTAGATATGATGCATAGCGCATGTTTCTTTTTGTTAGCGATGTATTGATATTAGAAGTAGTTTTAGGAATGGTCGATGGTATATCTATAGATATAGCGGCGAAATATTAAATATTTAGCGTTATTATTCAATTCGAATGAATTTAAATTTAAAGAGATTGTAGCTGCTATTTAGTGGCTATATAATTCAAACGTAAAGTAATGGATTCCTCTCGATCTGAATGTAGATAATTTTCTTCTGGAAAAAGTAATACATAAATCATCTTAAAATTTCCGCCTTAAGCCTTGGATTTTTCAGATTACGTATTCAGTTTATTATATCGCCCGCTTCCCACTAAAGTGAACTGTAGTAATGTAAATTATATTTACCGATATCCGTATTTGAATAAGTAAAAATGAATTTTGCTACAAATGTCGTAGTTTAAAAATAATGTTCGAAAGTTACAAGTTACGGATGTATTGAGTGCAAGGGAATCGATGGTGTTTAGTAATAATAATTAATTATACATAAACATCACTAGTAATTAATTAAACAACAAACAAGAGCAACATTATTAGAGTACATACGTTACGTGCATATTTTTTGTTTACAAGCGATTTCAATATGTAACCATATTGCATATTTTTACGTTACTGCTATGTATTTTTGATTTGTTTAAGCGTTTTTATTGTATATTTGCATGCATATATTATTATGCTGTTTATTCAAAATTAATCCTCACATTGTAATTTATTCAAATTTTAAATTACTAAGTGGTTAAATTTACCATTTGATATTTACTGCAGATGACCCGCGTATCCCATTAATCCGAACGGTGTAGGCATTTTACTAACCTGGCAACCTCCAGTAATCCGATCAGAATGAAAGCTTTAAATGTATTTTATATGTTTAGTTTAAGACAGAAAACAGGATGGTTCAATATGATAAATCAAAAACAAGAATATACTAGTCACTTTTTATAATAAAATATATAATTACTTCTATATAAATAATCTATTCTTTATATATTATAAATTTGGGAATCCGAATATATTCCGTTGAATTCAATCAATTCGGATTATCTATTTTATTATAAAATTAGCTGCAAGCGGACTATTGAAATTATTTAGCGTGGTGTAGAGGTATTCAAGATCTAACTTCTATCAAATGAGTTATGCAGTAACCTAGATTACTCATGAGTGTACGTATAAATGTGTTAGAAATACGTACACAATCAGTAACGATTTTCATGAGGGGCAATCGTAGAATACTGAAAGGCTTGTCTGAGCGTTCTGTAGACGCAACACACACTGTCACATTATTGACTGTGTCATTATGAATTAATCTCAGACAAACCCTCGCGGTTGTCATTGAATACCTTTATTAATAGCGGTGTCAATACGCTTTTTTAAACTGAATCAATAGAAAACCTGCTACGTTTTGAATAAATCACGAGGTTTGTTGAAACCAAATTACAAATTTAAATATTTTTTTACTGCAAATATTTGATGATTAGAAGTGCGTATCAGATCCAAATAGTCAATTTCAACTAAAAATGTAATCTTTCGTTTAACTGTATTTGTAGATCTAGACCACTTTCGTCGTGATGTATGCAGTATTTAAATGAAGGAGATAGATGTTCCATCTTTTGAGGTCGAAATTTTAATAATGTAGTTGGAAAAGGATGGAAATAGAAGCACATCAAGACCCCCTAAACCCTGTAAAAGGGAAGTTGTGGAGGCTATTGTTAGCCGTTGTCGGTAGGGTGGGCCAAAGAAGTGGCCATGAGATTTTAGGGTGTCCTTGGCAGACATCGCTGATGGTATATTGTCTAACATGGTCCTACAGTATAGCTTTGATAGTTAAAAATATAAAACAGTCAATGTTAATGGTAAACAATAGTCATACTGGTTTGCCATTGGCACAATCAACCACGTGCGGCTTGAATTACTTTCGGTCATCATCATCATCGATTTATTAAATTACTATTCATTTTAATAGAATCCAAATATGATATAAATATTATACAAATGTAAAGTAGTAAATTAATTGTTTTTTGGGTAATGAATCGTTCTACACGGTCATTTATAAAACTTTCCGAATTTTTTATGGCTTGTTTGTTGCTTTAGAGCTTAAAACTTTTAATACTTAAATTTTGAAATTATGATTAGGGTGGGCAGTATGATGTATGTACTCCGGACTAATTAAAAGAAGTTTGCAGTCAGTCACGATTCGGAGAAATCGCCGTTTATCCAATGTACTGCCATCCTTTAGTAATATTAGAACATGATTTTGCATACTTACTGGTTAACAAAACAGAAACCGTGGAGTCTCGAAAAACTTTTCTATACGAATTAACAAAAGAACTTATGTTTGGTGGGGCACTTCTTGGATTTGTTGCCGGAGTAGTTCTGTTGTTCATAAAGCTTTTTTAATTTATCTGGAATACGTATGACATTCGTCATCATGGTGCGATTAAACCATGGTTTGAATTTTTAGGTTAATTTCATAAACTCAGCAAATCTTACTCAAGATCAAGTATGATACACCACGATTGAAAAAAGAATCGGGGAAAGGTCGACTTTTCTTGTTAAATGATAAGAACTGTATCTACTTACACTTAAAAGCATTGTAATTGGTAATACATGCCACATTATTAACGACTACAAATGGAAGAATTCGTTACTCTAAGATACCTAGCAAATCTAGTGGCTCTTATCACATGTTTTTCCAATAAATCCACTGGTTGTCAACAGTCCCGTTAAGAAGCATTTTCTGCATTTGTCCCTGGTTTAGTAGTAGGTTTACATCAGTTAACCTTTTGTTCCAGAACGAATTATCTATATTCCATTTGTTAATCAATGATTGATCATAACAGTGAATGTAGGTCTACTATATTAGATAAATAAATAATAAATTCTTTAGCTTCGTTTTGAATTATGAACTTCTTCGTCCTACAATGAGTTTCTGGAAAATTGTTTAACACTAACAGGGTAATCGCAACAGAATTGCAAATCATTATATTCTTCTATTAGAAAATCTATATCACCAAACGGAACTTCCAAAATAATGGTGTCAACCCCATAATTTCTTAAGCGAATCACTCAGAAGACGAAGATATTGTTAACACTAACGCTAATAAATTCCGTGGCCATTACGCAGGAGAGGATTTTATAATTTGTAACTAACAATCACAACTCTTAAAACACTACTATACAAATTAAGTAAACCTTATTGAACACATGTCTATGTAATATAATGAAAATTGTGTTAGTAGGACATTAAAGTAATGAAAGTGAAAGCATTCGTGACATTGATACTGTTTTGTACAAGACAAAGTTCATTAATACATAACAAAGTCTTCGTGTATTTTGCACCTACACTATTAATTATGTATAAATTACTAACAGATTAATTTATTTACGCAAAGTATACTAAATCTACGAACACCTATTTACTATACGTTATTTCTAGTGTTAGTCTAAAACGGAAACGAATAAAACTAGTTTTAATGCAAGATTTACTACAAAGTAAGCAACATAGAAGCATTGTAGATGAGTAAAAACGAGCTTGCAGTAATTTTATGATGTATTAGTTTGTCATGTAGTTACTTTTATAA
>JABXWE010078413.1:0-12177 GCA_014611495.1 Limonius californicus
TATACGAATTTCTGTGAGTGGAGGAAGAGAAAACATGCAAAAGGAGTAAACGAAAAAATTATTTTGGCTTATATTTCGGAACGGTCTAAAAATGCTAAATCTTCATCACTGTGGTCTTATTATTCCCAACTGAAGAAAATGTTATCTGTGAAGGAAAATATTGATATAAGCAGGTTTGTGATATCGCAATGATTATTATTTATGAAGTTTAAACTATTCATTGTTACAGATTTCATCAAGTGTCAGCTTTCCTAAAACAACAGTCTGTAGGGCACAGGCCAAAGAAATCCAAAGTGTTCACACTCGAAGAAATGGAGAGGTTCTTAGATAATGCTTCTGATGATGAATATTTATTGCAAAAAGTAATTTTTATCATGGGAATTTTTGGAGGATGTAGAATTGGTGAACTGGTGGCCATGTCAGTCGATGATGTAGAAGACAGGGGTAGCGTACTTGTAGTTCAAATTCCGGACACGAAGACTCATAAACCCAGAACATTTACCATCATCAATGGAAGTAACTCTGTTTCTGCTATTGACGTTTTTCGAAAGTACAGAAAATTACGGCCTGAAAAGATATCGCATAAACGATTGTTCATCAATTACAAGAACAAAAAATGCACGGTACAACCCGTAGGAGTGAACACTTTTTCAACAATTCCTAGAAAAATTGCACAATTTCTAGGCCTTTCAAATCCACTAGAATACACGGGTCATAGTTTTAGGCGTTCAAGTGCAACTCTACTAGCAGACTCTGGGGCAGATTTAGCAGTTGTAAAGAGACACGGCGGCGGTTGGCGTTCGAATAGTGTCGTCGAAGGATACTTAGAGGATTCTCTGAACAATAAAATCGAAATTTCGAGAAGAATCATTGAGCAATCATCAACAATCATTAATAATAGATCTGCCTTGAATTCCGCAGCAAGCTCCTCTGCATCAAATTCCGTGTCAAACCAAGAAACTAATCAAGACATTAATTTGCCTCTTCATCCACAATTTGATGTAAGATTTAGTAATTTGAATAATTGTAACTTTTATATTTCATCTTACAAAGGCGAAAACTAATATTCAATGTTAATATTTTTGTAAAATAAGTAAATAAATAGAAATAAACAAAAATCTGTTCGTTTTTGAAATTTTTAAAATGATTTGATTTCACTAGTGAATTCAAACGCTTTGATTTCACTAGTGAATCATGAACTCTTTATGACGGTTACTATGGAGTTAATAAAGTCAATTTAAATTGTCAAAATGGAATAAAATCATTAACTGGAGTTTTAATAATGGTGCTTTTTCAAACAGGGCCATAGAACAAAGTCCAAAACAATATCACAAGAGCTAGGGGGCCAGGGTGTTGCAGTATTCCTACTAATGATTCGGTCATCAAAATATTGGCGTAAAAAATTAATTGTACCTGCAGCTGCATGAGCTGTTGAGCCATCCTGTTGCAGAAAACCATTCCGTAGCTCATCATCGTGAAGTTCATAAAAGAAAGGGTGCAATAATTCGTTTCTGTACCTTGCTGCGTGCCTTCGAAAAATATTGGCCCAACTAATCTACGACGAGTCATTCCAACACAGATTCCTATTTTCTGTGGATGAAGGGGAGCTTTAATTGTAACGTGTGGATTCTCGCTACTCCAAATCCGCATATTCTGTGAATTAACATACCCAGGCTTCGTCGGTAAAAGAGGTTAAATTTAACTGCGCATAATTGAGATCATCCAAAAATCAAGGACAAAACTGAACTCTTTTTGGATAATCCTGTTCTAAAAGCTCCTGAACAGAAATAAATTGGTAAGGATGAAGATGCAAAGCTTGTCTCAATATTCTGTGGCATGGACCATAACTTGAATCATCAATTTGCTGGCATAAATGTCTGATTGGTGTTTTTGGAACCTCGTCAATTCGTTGTTTTACAGTTTTAATTAAAGCAGATACTATCTTCTTTGGCCTACCAGGCCCTTCTTTCCTTCCAACACTTCCAGTTTCTCGAAAATTGCTGACTAAATTTTTAACCGAAAGCATAAAATTTTCGGTATGTAATAATTTTATTGGGATGCCTCTCTCGGAATTCCACAAAACAAGGAGGAATCGAATAGGTCCATTATCCGCCAAGTTGAAAGTCGTTCCGAAAGTAAGATTCAATAATGAATGCTCTTTGAAATGTATTAAAATCATTTTAACAATCTGTCAGTTTCGTATCAAAAAAAAAAGATAACTAATTTATCTGACATCATAAACATTCCTTTAGTCTAGTAAAGACGTGACTTTTCATTCCACAGCCCGCTGAGGATCAGCTTATTTTGGATCTCTTGATATTTTGGTGTTCACAGCCGTGCAGGACCTGTTAACATACCCACATGCGTCTTGCAAAACAGTTTTTCAAATACTTATACACATATTCTGTTATTTTAGATGTGCTAACTATTGCAAGCATTATTTTGATATATTGTTAGTACAGATCATCCTAACTATATAACTGATAAGACCATTTCAAATATTACAACGTTATTGAAAATAGTTATATAACAGTTGCGGGGTCTTAAACCTCAAAGATAGAATAAGTTGATTGATTATTGGCCGAGGCAAAGGTTCGCGAACGATCGATAAAAAATAGAGTTTCACGTATTTTATCAGCAAAATTACGATTTCTCGAATAGGACGGACACCTATATATTAGGAAAGTTGCTACTGAAATGGCAGTTCAACTAGCAACTGTTCAGCCAAAGCACCCTATAAGTAAAATGGCAATAATGAGAACTGCAATGTACGCCCACTTCTATAGTTTTGCAGACGCCGAATATTTAGCTGAAACACTGAAACGTATGGTAAACAGTAGTCAATCTGCAAAAGTAAGTAAATTTTCTATTCAATATAAACTCGTTAGACAAGTGACTGTTGACTGTATATCTCATATTAATGTATTGATATCATTATGAATTATTTTATAGGGGCTAGGAAAACCGAATAGTTTACATCAGAAACCTAAAGTGATTGAGTCCCTTCAAACCAACTAGGTCACACTCAGTCAATAATGGAGAAGATCGAAACGTTATTTTCTTCATAATCATTATTACCAATGGCAGTATTAAGTGGCAGGTTCTTTACAATCAGTATTATTATTGGCACTACCAAAACTATTGCTAGTGCGTAGGGATTATAATATGGTAGCAGTCTATTCCATAAGAATTAAATTTAAGTAACAATTCTGTTTATTCGAATCGTTTTAGTAAATATGACTATTAATAGTAAATTGTTATAAATGTATTGTTAATGAGCGTTGTGGCTATTTGCAGTAACTTACAGTAATAAGTGTTAATATACTAAAAATATTTCGCAATTAATGCATGTTTAATTTTTATATACATTAGCTTATATTTTAAAAAATTGTAACTTTTCTCATTAATAAATAATATAGCTTGCAAGCTAAAATTCTTAGGGTAATTATTTTTGTTCCTAAATTAAGTTTTATGTTTACCATTCACTGTGTTCAATTAATATTTATAAAATGTCAATATCAGTATATTTTTCGGTGTAGGACGAAGTGAATCAATTTGTCATTAGCGGTTTTGTATTTGAAGTAAAATGACCCAACAATCCCCATGAGCAAATTGTCGTTTCTATTCTTTTTTACTGCATATTAGCAGCTTTTTTCAAATTCCATTTATTATATCACCCTTCCTAACAGGATATTTAAAACTATTTTGATCAATAGAAATTCTATTTTAATCTGCAAAAATTTGAAAACTACTTTACTTTCATAATAATGAGTGAAAACATAAAAATTTTATGTAATCTTCGTAACAATAGTTTACCACATTATTCTGATAGTTTGCTATTTATTCAAAGTAAAATGTATTTTATTTTTTGTTACAATATTGCTTGAACAGTACCTCTCTATTTTTTTTTCAGTTTGTGTCTTAAATACTTAACTTTTACCTTCAATTCGAATCTACTTTACCCAGCGAAATCCTATATTACACAATCCTGTCACACACCAAGTAGCTCTGCATTTCACTCGTGCTTTAAATTAAAGTATTTTTCGGGTAACTGAAACTGCTCACATTTATTAAGGAAGGAAACATAAACATCAACCTGAAAATTATTACGTAAGTGGTTAGAGATGATAGATACCACACTACATATTAACTCAGCGTTTCTCAACCTTTTAGTATTTGTGACCCAATTTTCAATCAAAATTCTCATAGCGCCCGCCCCCCTCGCATATAATAATTATGACAGAAATCGTACTGTAATTGTAATATTAGTTTCTATGTAATTGTATTTTGATGGTAAAGCTACGCTACGACCTTAATTCTTAATTACAAACCTTAAAGCTTACTACGAATAGGTAAATTTATTGATATTTGGCAACACCGGTCCGCTGCATTGATGAAACCAGAATCGATTTCTCTCTATTGCTCTCTGTCTTACGTCCACCATATCGGACATTCTCGCGGTTTTGCGAAAAGTTCCGATTTGTCTCGAACATTCTGGAACATCTGCGCGACCGCGACGCAAGCGTGTATAAATGCTGCACCTAGTTCAATTCCAGCCAGTCTCAGTGGAGTCGAACCTTCTATCGTGAATGTGTATGTTGTAACTTGCGTGTTAACTGTAATTCACTATATTCGAGTAGCAGTAGATTTATACAGAATTATGGATAAATATTTAAGTGGGCCTAAGCGAGCTTTAGATGATAGTGAAGCATCAACGAGTGTACAGACGAGCGTGGTTCCGAAAATAAAGGGGAAAATATTCTCAAGAATACTTAAATTTTGGGTTTACTAGCACTGAATGAAATGAAGAAGAAATGCCCTATGTGTGTCATTTGCTTAAAAATTTTGGCAGCAGACAGCATGAAACCCAGTAAACTTAAACGACATTTGGAAACTCTTCATAGTGAGCACGTTAACAAACCCCGACAACTCTTCGAATTAACATTAAGATCATATGAAAAGAAAAAAATCATTTTTTAAAAAAACTTTATCTGTGAATGAAAAAGCTTTACTTGCCTCTTACGAAGTTTCATATCAAATAGCCTTTTGTAAAAAGCCTCACACCATTGGTGAAGAGCATATTCTGCCAGCTGCAATTGAGATTGTAGAAACTATGTTTGGAGATAATTGTGCCAAACAATTGCAGTACATATCTCTATCAAATGATACTGTTGCCCGTCGAATCGGTGGTATAGCTGAAGATGTACAGCATCAGCTTTTCGGGAAGTTGCGTGAAAAATTGTTTTCAATTCAGCTTGACGAGGCAACATGTTCGATTTTGTGATGGTATGTCAGCAGTAGAATAACTACTTTTCTGCAAACCAATAGAACTCAAAGCAACAGCAGTTGCATTATTTGCTATCTTGATTTTGTAAATGAGGCAAACATAGAGTGGAAAATTTGATCAGAATATGCACCGAGGGTGCTCGTACAATGTCTGGAAGATTCCAATGCATACAAGCACTTCTAAACAAAAAATCTCCACAGTGTGTCTGGACACATTGCGTGATCCAGAGAGAAGTAGTAAATTATATAAAATGAGACCCCGAATATCAAGAATCTTTTCGGCACTTTGTAAAAACATGGGTGCAATACATTCACCGATACTATTTTATTGCTAGGCAAGATGGTTATCATGTGGGAAAATTTTCCAACGCGTTTAGGAATTAAGAGATGAAATCGCCATTTTCTAGGAGAGGAAAACCGACCGGAAACCGAGAAGTTTCGAGATGATTAAATATTTGTGATGCAATTGAGCTACTTGGTCGACATATTCGAGAAATTAAATACCTTGAATCTTCAACTCCAAAGAGCAAACACATATATGTGGGATATGTGTGGTAAAGTTAATACTTTTTGTAGAAAAGTGGAATTGCGGAGCAGAAATTTGAAGTAAAAAAACCTAGACATGTTTGCAAATGTGGATGAATGTATTAAAACTTACAAGGCTGAAGAACAACATGTGAAAGTTGCTTTTGTAACCATTGAAAATCATTTCACTGTGCTGACAAAAAATTTTAAAAAATATTTTCTTGCTGACGACAACTTTGTAGCAAGTTAGGAGTGGGTTAGGGACCCATTTCGAAATACTCCCGAAGGTCTCTCAACTGCCGAAGAAGAAATTTTCATAAACTTCACGGCAAGTAGCGAAATCAAAAGACAAGTTAGTAATAAATTACTCTTTGAATTTTGGGCAGGGGTGGATGATAAGTTTTCTGCACTGAAAATAAGAACATTTCATATACTATTACCATTTTCAACATCTTACCTTTGCGAAATCGGATTTTCTGCGGTGGCTGCTTTGACGACAAAATATAGATCTCAGCTAAATACAGAAAAAGAACTCAGAGGGTCAATTTCTAATATTAAACCTTCTTTCGAAAAACTTTGGTCTGCAAGACATGCCCAACTCAGTCGCTAATAATTATTAAACTTGTTTTTAATTTAGTATTGATAAGTTAATTATTAAATACATTGTGCAGTACTGATACAATCCTATTTATAAGGGTATTATATCAGTGTAAACGTGTATTTTATTTTTTATTATGTCAGAATGTATTTTATTGCTTTTCTTTCAGGAAATTAAATAATTTATTTAATAATATGTTTTCTTATTTTTCTTTTCGATATTCTCGCGCCCCCCATTTAGTATTACCGCGCCCCACAGGTTGAGAACCACTGCATTAACTGAAAAACGATGCCGAAAATTTGCTTCGACTATTTTGATTTTGATCAGACCATCGATGAGAGTTACTTGTATTGTTGATTTGGATCTAGCAACATTTAAGATGCTGTAATTCGAAAACTAGTAAAAATCGTATTATAAGTTCTGTGTTTTTTTACACATATACTAATACGTAGAATACTCTCCAGGAGTTTGCCTGCTGACTTACTCTGTATATATTGATAATATAAGCATCAATTTGAAAGGTATTGCCTTCTAAGTATACTATCAACAATTTCTAAATTCTAATAAAAAACATTCACATAGTAGCTCATATATCCCAAGATCAATACTAAAATGTCAGTTGGGATTATTATTAAATTAATTTTTCAGAAGTAGAATAAGAAATATTTGAACGGGTTTGATTAGTTTTGTAGCAGATACAGGTCGACACAAAATAAGTGAATAAACGAATAAAATTCATTTGTTGTTATCTTATAGCGAGACTGTGTACCATTACTTGATTCTGTAAACACGTGGCTGGGAATATGGCACAATGAGATTCATTTATTACCTATTCTTTGAATTATAATTATCATTTTCTTAACTTTGACTTTTTTCGTACCGTTATGATTGAAACTGTCGAAATAAACAGTACACCTTGTTTAGGACAAAAATCAATTAAATTTTTTCCTGCTATTAAAAATAGCCTACTATGAACTTTTTGCAGAATGGAACCTCTAATCAGTTTTGCGAAATACGTAATGTAACAATTCCAACGTAATGATAATCAGGTGTGATAACAAATATAACAAATACTCATTAATTTCCTATTTGAATCATTAGAAAAACGATAAAATTGTGTACCTGTGTTATCTACTTTCTTGTGTGGGGCATGTGTCGATTGTTCGCTGTTCAGCAGTACATACCAATTATGAAGCATGTAAAATGGTTATTTTACGTAGGATAGTTTCTTCACACGAAGCACGCAAAAAGTGGCTACTTGGCAACTGTAAAATATGGATGTTGTATAACAATAATAATTATGCTGAGGCTGTATATCCCATGAAGGGGTTTGGCCTGCAAGGCGGAAGTTCGTATTCTTGCTCACACCCGGTTGTCGCGTGCCAAAATAATGACGTGTGATGTGGCGAGTATCACACATTAGACATCCGCATTATTATCCCTTGCCCAATCGAACGCAGATAGTCAGTTATTTAAAGGGTAGGTCGCCCGCCAAGCATCGAGTCGGGGGTTTTAGCTCCCGACCGTCTGCACTGGAACCCATTGTTCCAACCGGTGAACCACACTGGCGCACTGTATGTTGTATGCTCTACGGAAAATATTGTTGCAGTTACTATGGAAAACTATTAAATAAAATTTAATACATAATTATTATTATCAAGACCAGTCACCATTTTTGAGAACACAAATCGACTATTGAACCACTCTTTTCCACACTACCTTGAAGTAGTTACTGACGTATTTTATATGTTGTATCCCAAATAGCACTAATCCACAGCTGAGTACATCAATCGTTGTTAGTACCTAAAAACAAATTACTTATGGACCAAAAGAATAAAAACTCCACAAATAAAAAACTAGATCAGGTGACATTGGTGGTCAAGTTGTAGCACCCCCACGACCAGTCCACGGATATGGAAAATAATTTTGAAGCCAATTTCGAACTATGAATTCCATAATGGGCTGGAGCACCATATTTTTGGTACCACATATTTTGCCTGATTATTAGTGGAACTTTCTCCAATAGTATTTGATAATCTTCCTTTAGAAAATGTAAGAAATGTTCAGCATTAAGACGATTTGACAGAATAAAACGACCAATTATGTAATAATTTACCACACCTGCCCAAACATTAACATCCTATCGATATTGATGACCTCGAACATGAGTTGCATGAGGGTTCTCATCTGTCTACACATGATTATTATGATTATTTTAAACCCCTTCCAACGTAAATATCAGCTCATCTGTCTACAAAATATTGCCAATTAAATTCGGATTTTCCTGAAGTTCATTTAATAGCCATTCGCGGTACCTAACTCGTACATTGTAATCATGTGGTAATTAGTGTTGAACTTTCATTTTTCCAACAGGATATAGGCTGTTGTGTAATATTCTGTTTACTTTTGACTTTGGTATGTCTAGAATCGAAGAAATACCACGTACGCTTCTCGTAGGCTCTCATTCAATTAAATCCAACACAATTTCTTCAATACTGGGCTGTCTCACCGTAAATGGAAGACCACCACCACGTCTATTTAGACCAATACTTTTCTCCCTTGTAGTTGTTGGTCGGTAATTCAACAAGTGTAAAATTTGGAATAGCAGTATCAAATGAAATAGAAATTTATTATCCTTGCTTAGATTTGCCTTGATGTCATCTCTAAATCTCTTGTATTCAACAAAATGTGAAGATCGAAAATTTACAATTTCAACTTGTACAGAAGTCATTTTTATTGTTAATGTCTTAAGTTTACTGATGAAGAACTACTTTAATCGATAACATCTATAGTTTAACTTTATTGATAAAGCGCGTGTGAAGAAATTAGCCTGCGAAAAATAAATATTTTAGCTGTTTTTTGTTACCTGTTCACTATGCTCTGCTGAACAACGCTACGGGACGTTGTATCTCAACTTATGGGACGCTCTGTAGATATTTAACTGCTACTGTCTAAAAATAGCAGTTCATGTACTTATCAAATTTTCGGTACAAGGAGCAGTTTTAAATAAATTTAAAGTATCGTGTCTGTTTCTACAACAAAACTAGAAAATTATACATACATACATTTATTACCTTATTACATAACAGCATTAACTTATGGTAGTTAATTAAATTCATTCTCTTTACTAGCAGCAGTATGAAAACAGTGAGTTCAACAGACAAGCAAAGCTTTTGCGAAATGATAAGCAAACAATACATTTACAAGTGTTTTATCAATAGTGTGTAAATCAGTATACACCTATATATATAGGGCCGTGGAATATCCACTATCTTCACACTATTTAACCAGGCAGGAACTACTCAATTATCAGAAATGGCAACGATTCGAATTGCATTGTGCGTATTATTCTTCTATGGTTTCGCAAATGCTGAATTTATGGCTGAAAAACTCAGAGAAACGGTCACAGGGGACCAATCTTCAAAAGTAAGTATATGTTATTTACATAATTTAAATTTTTGTTGATAAATCAATAATTTAATTATGGAATGAATGCACAATTTAATACCAACATTAATTGTTTTAGAGAAAACGAAATAGTCAAAACAAGAATGTAAGAAGGACCGAGTCTCGTCAAACCAGCCAGACTAAACTCATCACCTAGCAATGATGAAGATATTTGAATCTTCAGGTACTTTACAGTCAGTATTAAAAGCGGCAGTATTAAGTTTTTTATATAATCAATATTAAAAACTACAAAAAAAATTATTATAAGTTGGTAGCCCATGAAAATAGTTTTCTATTAAAACACATTATTTAGATTATAGTTCTTTTAATTAATTATAGTTCGTATTAAATATATTGCCAGGTATGCTATGCATACTTGCAACAATATATGTACTGCGTATTTGCTAATTAGTGAGTATTTAGTTTGTAAAGGTTTCATACTTTAGCCCATAAGTACATCATGGTATTTTTTCATATTATTGTAATATAATAAATAAATAAAATAATAAACCATAGATTGTGTTTGTAGTGAATTGATAAAATCGGTACTAACAATTGTCATCCTAATGGTTTGTTTATATGTATTATACTAATATTAATATATGACGATTGAAACAACTCTTACAAATCTTGGACTAAGACAAGGATGTAGTCTGTCCCCAATTGAATTTAATCTTTATATAGACAATTCTGTAAGGTAGGGACTCAATAATATAGAAACACACACAATTTTAATAAAAAATTATGTCGCTGCGTTTCTATTTGCTGATGACTAGCTTGTTTTATCAGATTCCCTTAAAAAAGCCGCTTTTAAACTGCAATAGGTAACAGAAAACACAATTTTAAGATACCCACCATAAAAACAAAACATTTAACCGACCTAATCAAAAATAGTCCGGAAAAGTAATAAAACACGTAAACTATTTCATATTTGTAGACTGTTCAATATCTTACATGGGTGAAGCCGATATAGAATAAAAAAAATTGAAAATTTAGCTACTAAACCGTCACAATTAAAGGAACATTTAAAAACAAAGTACAGACTGAAAGAATGATGAAGTTTCGTAAGGTGGCAGCTGTCCCAAGTCTTACCTATGGTAGTAAATACTGGAATACTATCTAAAATAACAAACGAGATTCGTTCGATCAACCGTTGGATACAGGCTTAGAGATAAAGAAAAGAAACAAAGATATATGAGAAGAACTAAATATATTCAACATTATGGACAATATAAAAGAATTTAGACAGCAGTGGAAACAACATTTAAACGCGTGGAAACCGCCAAATCTACTATCGATATAGAGCAAGCAAAAGAAAGACGAAGTTTAAAGTTTAGGAAAACCAGAAAAGAAATTAAAATAGCAAGGGTAAAGAATCGTAGTGACGCAACGGATCATATGCAAAGCATGATGTAGAAGAAGATGAAGACTATTTATCTTCATATCCATACAACTCAGACACACCTCAATAATGATTCACAGTATTACTGTAAATGTGTGTCTTTTAAATAACTTTTACAATATTGTAATATTATACAAAATTAATAATTAGCAGAGGGCTGAAATATCTATTAGATTAAATTTAACAATTAATGTATTTATTTCTTTGCAGTTGTTTCTACTTTAATAGTTTTATATTTGGCTTTCAGCTCAAAGTCGGGGTTTTGTTGGGAGATGTGCCCGGCTGTATCCAAAATCGTATCCCAATCGGCCGCCTTCTTTACAAGCGGCAGCTGTGGAAGCGAGCGTGCGCACACGTCGACTTTGACAAGTAATAACTCGGCCGTAACTGGATCGATATAGATGATTGCTCTTTTGCCGGGTAGACAATCGTCCTCGCTAACGACTTCTATGGTGGAAAATGGATGGCCGAAAATGTTTAGCGCCGCCGCCCAGAACTTGCCAAGAAAAGTGTCTAAATTGTCTTTGGGGAGCCATCGCCCAGTTGTCAAATAATTCAGCCGCTTGCGGCTCGGCAGAGCTATCCCTGTTGTAGAATTTTGGTAATAGGCATCATTGTCGAAAATAACTGTCTTTATGTCGAAAAACGCCTAAACGGTCGAAAGATGGTAGCGCTCAAAGTGCGGGGGCCCATTTTGAGGTAACACTATAGCGGCACGTGCCCTGAACCATTTCCATTGCGAAAAGCTTACACGATTTTGGCCGAGGATTGTGTTTTCCAAAGTAATTATTTCATTTTATGTTATTTTCGCCAACAACCCAATATAGACAATTAGATCTTTCTAGAATTAATGTTACTGTAATAATTTAAGCACTTCGCATAAGACGCGCCATAACCAATTGTTACGGGCCAAACGAGC
>JABXWE010078429.1:0-11826 GCA_014611495.1 Limonius californicus
ATGTTCCTAATTTACAACTTCATTGAATAAAATTC
This sequence comes from Limonius californicus, assembly GCA_014611495.1. NCBI lineage: Eukaryota > Metazoa > Arthropoda > Insecta > Coleoptera > Elateridae > Limonius > Limonius californicus. Next base: position 36 of record JABXWE010078429.1, read on the forward strand.
AACTCCTAATATCTCATTTTTCTTTAAATGAAACATCCTGCATATTTTTACGTTTTCAAGCTTGTTGTTCAATGATCTTTAAATGTATGTGAGTTTTATATGACTTCCGTTTTTACTTCTGAAAATATTGAGAAATTATTAAAAAGCTAATAGAGAAAAAAAGAAAAGTTGGTAACAAGATGTAATTTTATTTGGTTTTAAAAAACATATTAATAAATATAAGATTCTATTATAGTTATTTACATACATATTAAACTACAAATATTTGTATGTTTTACCGCGCCTTTTAGAACAAAAACGAAATTAGACAAAAATCAATCATCACGCTTTTGTTAAGACAATTGCTAACTGTCAACAAACTACATATATTGTAAGGTTTTATATGACTTGCGTTTTTCGTTTTGAAATAGTAGTTCTATGCAAATAGCCAAATACAAGCTATATTAACTTCAATTTTTTTTATTGGACAGTTACAATACCAATAATAATAATAAACAGTAGTGTTTCTAAACATTCCTGACAACCACTTCAAATAAACAGTTAGGTAAGACATTTGTTAACTTTATCTTTTGAATACCCCCACAGAAAGAAATCTAATTTGGCCAGGTCGGGGGACCTTGACGGCCAAACCACTAGACCTCCTCTCCCAATCCATTGGGAAATTCAGCGTTTAAAACGTTTCTAACATCCAAATTATAGTGTGAAGGGGCTCCGTCATGTTGCAGTAATAAGTTCTAAATAATGTTTAAAGGAATATTTTGTAAAAACTGCGTTATAACAATTGGATATATATTTGACCATTCAGGTGTTCTTCAAAAAGTATGGACCAACAACATGTTCACCTACAATTCCTCCCCAAAGATTTAACGACCACTGATGTTGATTATCCACTTCTCTTACAAATGATGGATTTTCCGTTGAATAATAGTGGGAAGTTGTGACGATTCATATTCCCATGTTTATGAGAAGTTGCTTCATCGAAGAAAAGGACATAATTAAAGAAATTATCTTGAGCATTTATTTGTTGATGTGTCCATTGGCAAAACATTAGCTGACGTTGAAAATCATTATCAAGCAAATCTTGATGAAGTTGAATGTGGTAGCGATGGTACCTGTACTTTTTCAATATTTTCCACACAGAATACTGGCTTAGATCTGTTTGGTGGCTTATACCTCCGGTGCTACAGTTCGGATCTTCTACTACAGAAGCTATTATAGCAAATTCGTTGTCTTCATTAATTGTACGCTTCCTTCATGGAGTACTATTGTATTTAACACCGCCTATATTTAGAAATTTTTTCGTAATTGAAAACACTGGGATGTCTTTGGTCTGAGAAATGTTCACTACAAATTCTGGAAGCTAATAAACAATTTCTTTGGCACTCCCCCAATATAAATACCATATCAAGCATTTTACCTTTTGAAAATTTCATATTACACGCACTTGAATTTTCAACCAAACAGCAAATAACATAAAGAAAATGCTAGCAATTGTTTTAACGAAAGCCTGATGATTCATTGCTTTCTTGTTTAATTTCGTTTTTGCTCTAAAAAGGTTGGTAAAACATGCAAATATTTGTAGTTTAATATGCAATTAAATAACTCAACTTTAACACTCCGGCGGGCGCAGCTTTCGAAATTGTACGAGCGGGCACGCCGTCGCTATTTTGCCGCAAAGTATTTTATTTTTCAAATTGTACAAAAAATGCCATTCAATACTTTAAATTTATTTGATAAAAGAAACAAAAATTATGATTATTATTATTATCGTGATCTTCGTTTATACCGCTTGCGCAGTGTGGAGGCAAGAAACAAAAATATATATCAATAAATAAATAAATTTTTCTTGAATTAACACAACATTTTTAGTAAATAAAAAAATCATGTTCCAAATAATCTTAAATAAACAAATAGTACTTCTAAGAGCACAAACATTTAGATGAACATCTTATTCTACTTCCATTTCCTCCTCTTTACATTTCAGACAGTTTATGTGTATGGAACTATGCCTTTTACAGCTATTTCTTCCACAGTTATTACAAACTTGTTTGGTTCTGTTGTTTTTGTGACTGCCACAAATAAAACAAATGCCAGCCTTCACTTGATCTCTCGCAGGTCCTTCTTCAGTTCTGTACTTGGACAAAAAGAAATAAATCTCTTTAGGCAGCGATTGCATCAGAGCTCTCTGTTTCAACTGATCTTTCATCAGTTCAAGTGATAGTTTTTTCAAAAATACCTGCCTTCTATCTTTGTTGTCCAAATTGTTAAATTTAAATATAACGTGGGCGTTTATTCCAGCTATATCCAGATGTCTAAAAAATACAGCGAGAGGCCATCTTCTTGTAATTCTAGATGTACTATATAACACATTCATTTGGTCCACGGTATCAACTCCCCCTTTTGTGGCATTGTAGTCTAAATTTACCAACGATTTGTTTGAATCTGCATCCGCATCTGGGGTATTGTGCATTGTGGACAGTAATATAACAGCCTTGTTTTTCTTTGGAATGGACGAAGTAAGACGAAACTTTTCTTAGAATCCAAAAAGATGAGAGTTCACAAGTCTGGTTTTGTTAGGCAAAAATTCCATTGGTATCTCTTTCTTGTTTTTCTTCATGGTTCCCAAAAAAGTTATACCTTTTTGCAACAGATACTCAGCCAAAGGGAAGCTGCTGTAATAGTTATTAGTAGTGAGATTTCTTTTTGTGTTCTCTATTGGTAGAATCAACCTTTTAACAATATCAGCCGGTTTGTTAGACGAAGCATAAGGTCCTGGAGGTTGCTTACCGCAGTAAATTTCAAAATTGAGGGTATAGAATGTTTTTGCGTCACAGAGTCCATACATTTTCATTCCGTATTTCGCAGGTTTGTTAGGAATATACTGCACAAATGAGCATCGACCTCGAAAAGGATGAAGCATCTCATCGATCGTACCAAATTCACTTAGATTATAATGAGCAATGCAATTGCTAACAAACTTTTGGTGAAAATCACGTATCGGAGCGAGTTTGTCTTGTAACTTTCTCCCCTCTCGAGTAAATATGTTGTCAAATTTGAGAGAGCGAAGCAAGAAAAGAAAACGCTTGTAGCTGAAAAGTGCACACAAAAGAATTAATCCCGTGCCATCTGAATCCCAGAGCTCCAAACAATTCGTATGACTGCCGTTTTTGATGCCAATTAAAACTACTGCACCTAGGATTGCTCTGATTTCGGTCTTTGATGTGGTTTTGCAGTCTCTTTCTCTCGAATAATTTACAAAGGTGTTTTTATTTTCAATATAGATGTTGGTGTATGTCACAATATCATCAATCATTTCATCAGTAATGTACAAACTAAATGCATCAATTTCGGATTTTGCTTGTTTAGCATTTCCTTTTGGACCGGGCCGGATTTTTATGATGTGTTTTGCTTTCACTTTACCTGAAGTAACAGGCTGACTAATCCAGAACGTGTTATTGTCTTTTCCAATAAAGAACCGTTAAGTTTCATCTTGTTCGATTACCTCAACTTCCTCTTCCCTGTCATCTGCTGATTGTTCAGAATCACTGCTGTAGTCATTCCTTTGAATTACTTCTTGCTCTGATTCTGACTCGCTATCAAATTCTTCATCAATCACGTTACTATATTCTTCCCTTTGATTTTTTATCATAAACCTTTCTTCTGCTAATTCGTTTACTACCTCTTCCAATGCTTTTTCTAACTTCTCCGGGCTCAAAGCATTTTTCGACCTGCAATAGAAATTAGAAAATCTATAACGACGGCAGCTAAAACGCTTAAAAATCCACGTACACACGTAATATGTGACATCAATAAGAGACACAATATAAAGCACCAAAACATATTTTTATTTGTAAAAAAACAAAATACTAAAATATCATATTATACTTACATGACCAGGCGTGCCGCAGCAAATCAGTCGCAAAAATTACATATTCCAAGTAAGATTGCAACTGATGTGGACCGAAATAATGGCTAATCGGCTTTGGAGGGGAGGGTCAACACTATTGAAAACAAATACCTAGAAGCACGTTGGTGGGAGTCTTAAACTACAATAGTTACGAGCTAAAATCTGAAATATGCGGCATTTTGCCAAGCGCGCTCGCCGGAGGGTTAATAAAATCCTATATTCAACCCTTGTCTCACACCAAAAGCGATGGGCCTCTAAGGCCTGTGAAAGCTTCATAATAATAATATATATATAATAATGCATATATGTTTTAAAACAAAATAATATTAAATCTTATTACCAACTTTTCTGTATTATTCTATTAGCTTTTTATTAATTCTTAAATATTTTCCAAACTAAAAACGCAAGTCATATAAAACCGCCGCACTTACGTTTAAAGGTCATTGAACGACAAGCTTGAAAATGTAAAAGTACACAGGGTGTTCCATTAAAAAAAATGAAATATTAGGAGTTGAATTTTATTGAATGTAGTTGTAAATTAGAAAGATCCTGCATAAGATATTTAATTTATAAACAGTACGACACTTATCTGAAAATGTGTATGTGTAAACTGCAAAACAATTTTGAAAAATTGTATGTTGTTCTTTAGATACTATCTCTTAAAGATAGACTCATTTTTTTAAATTTAAGATAAAGTTACCTATTTCCAAAACCATTAGCGATACCTAAAACCCTATATCACTATAAAGATAAAAAATAAGAAATACAATAATGTAATATACATACAGAAGAAGAAATAAAGAAGTTGCCCATTGTTCCACTAAAACTAAACGCCCTGTACAGTCAGTAATAATTTTAAGTTATGCACAGTAATCAAACAAACAACTTTTGTATTTAAAGTTTTCCCCAAGCTGCTATGATAAAGATTCTAGGAAACAAAATCGCACTGTTGTCACCATGTATATATAATTTTTTAATTTATTTATAATAATAATTATATTTATAATTATTTATTAAATTACAGTTCATTATTTCGTTTAATATACATATAATTGTTTAATATTAAAGAGAGAGTGAACTAATTATATAATAATATTTTATTAAGTTTCTATTTTGTTTGGATAGTGCTGCCGAAATTGTTTTTATATGTTTGAGTTTTTATTACTAAAATGCCACGGCATTGGGAACATTTAAAAAAATTTATAAAAATTAGTTAAAAATAAAGGTAGCCCAATTTACATTATTTATAATTAAAAACTTTTTTTTATTATTGTTATCATGATCCTCGTTTGTACCGCTTGTGCAGTGTCGAGGCGGTGTGGGACAAGGCTAACCTAGTTTGAGCTATGCACAACAGGGCCCGACTCTGCGGATTACCATGTTGGTGCGAAAACCGTGCTTGGCTTGCCTGTTGTGTGTGAATGTATTTGTTTATGGTCTTGTTACTCCTCTAAAGCCACTGGGGAATACGAGGAGTGCCAATAATTTGATCCCCAATGACAAATGGAGACCAGGACCCAGTGCCGACCACCCAGGGAATTACAAAAATTTCCGACCCTGGGGAGATTCAAACCGGGAAGCGCTTAGACTATTACATCTAAAGCTTGGCTCTCTACCACCGAGCCATCCCCGCCCTCTTAAAAACTACTTATTAAATTTAATTTCTTTCTATTTTGAATTAATAATACTGGTAACATTGGTAATATTAAAAAATAAATTGAAGTAAAATTTGTAACTACATGAACTTGAATATTAAAAGAAGTGATAACGTCCGTCTTTTTACTAAACTAGCCAATCAAATATTTTTAAAATCTTAATGTAGAAACTATTTGTTACATAGAAGTTTTATATGCATAACAGAATTAAAACCTCCTAAAATACTTTTTGGCAACGGACCTCTCTTGAGTTATGTATGACCCTTAATTTCCATTTCTCATAAAATCTTACTAGTGTATTACATAGAATAACATAGAAATCTGGTTATTTATACTATTACCATATTCTGAAGGGGGTAGGCATTCTTGCAAGTAAATATATCCTTGTGGATCATTGTATGCTGCCATCAGTTGATGAATACTTTTGTATCTTCTTAGATCATCATTAAAAATAAATTCATCTCCAGTTAAGCGTTCTAATTTGAATGTTTTTGGTTTGGAACTGAAAATAGATATTTATGACCACATTTTCTCGAATTCAAAACCAAGAATTACTTTAATACAAGATACAAAATTAATAAAGTATATATCTGTTCAAAGATATTGCCATCTTACTTGTCTTTCATACAAATATCAATGTAGTATATGTTATATTTTGTTTCACTTTCACGTAATATAAAACATCCCGGATGGTTTCCTCGTTTTTCCTCCAATTTTGCATACGAAAATTCGCCCCTGAAATATTTATCAATTACAAATGTATACTTCCACCAGCATGCCTTGACTTGCATACCCCACAGGTCCATGACACTTGATTGAATACAATTTCTGTAAAGACGGTGTAGGCACATCTTTACATAAATTAAATATCCATTTACATGTTAATCTGTAATACCCATCTAAGAAACTAACAAAAGACAACATCGAAGGTAGGGAATTAAATTTTAGGTAAAACGGTATTCCATTTTTGCGACTTATTTCCACGGTACCCTCTTTCCGAACAGAAACATAACACAGCTCCTCTATTGTACATATTTGTTGCCATTCCTGAATCAAATTTAGATATTTAAATATAAACATGGTGTCTCAAATTGTACGGCATACCATTGGAATCTAAGACACAGTTTGAGATACAACTTTAGTTTAATGGAAGAAAAAATGAACACTTACGAGGAAAATTTAGTGATGTTTTTGTTTTGTTTCTCATAATAACACGTAAATTATTATTTAATAAACAACCAAAATTGATCAATTTTTACGAGTCGCATAACTTTTCAATCATTTCAAACAATTTTAATTTAAAAAATGTGATTGTGGGAAATTGCAGGTTCTGCAAATGATGCACCATTTAAAAATGTTTGACTTCAAAATACAACAAATTAATTTTTTTAAATTGAATCGATATTATAAGTGACAGAAGCAGAATGCTTATCTTCCCACTATTCAATGGTATATGGATGGACATACTTATTTTTGTAAAATTATTACGTTTAATAAAAACCCTTTTAATACAGTGTGCCTTGACTGCACTGCTGATTACCAATATGAATAGTACTATGGTTACGGTGACCAAATCGGTACTACAAGAATTCGGGACATGGTGACTAAAAAAACAAATTCTTTCAGTTACATTTATTTTCCAACATTTACACAATACATTACAATGTCATCTAAAATTTGTCTTATTAATAGATTATTAAATATTAATATTGAAATATTTTTATGATTAACTTCGGTTAATCTATCCAATAATTTGTAGAGTGGATTGATGATGGGTAAGGTACAGTAAACACTGCAGTCTACACAATAGTGTGAATCGTGCACTGCACATTGGTACTCACACTTGACACTACACGAACTCGTGAGTAATAATGATTGAACATGATTGGATTTGATCTTTGATTTTTGTCAGGATTCATAGTCAATAGTCAAGGAGCGACAAGAAAAGGTATCAAGCGACTTTTAAGAAATATTAACATTATATTATTAAGTACCTAGGTAAAATAACTAAAAATTATGAAAATCGAGACACACAAAAGTCCCGAAAATACATTGTAGGGACATCGGGGACATGCACCAAAAATAGGGACAAAGCTCAAAAAATCGGAACGTATGGTCACCCTAACTATGGTTGTGGTGTAATAAAAGACGTTAGCTGAAAATTTCTTATTTTTAGACAGTAATATACAGTTCATGCATAGTGGCCGTCTGTGTTAAGGTTAATATACTAATTAGCAGAAAAAACAGTTCTGTAGGTCATAACACATTCTGTTTACTTTTATTGTTTTTATGGGTATCTATGATGTAATTTTAAAACTGGATAATTTTATGTAATTTATCATTTAAACATAAGTTGTCATAGGTGTTTGACATAGAAAAAAAAGCAACTCATTTCTACCAAACAACAAAATGGCTTCTGTTTGAAACAATGAAGTTACTATTTATATATAAAAATGAACTATTTTAATTTTGTTTTGACACCCGATACCTTTTCAAGTTTTCAGTTCATAGTTTTTATTGTATCTCCTAAAAAGTTTGTAAAAATAAATAACACTATACATCATTAAAATGGGACAAATTGGGTGATCTAATAATGTCAGACTAGGTTATGGGTTCTATTTCAAAAAAATATTCATGTTTTGTCTTAATACGAGATCAAAAAATTTTTTACAGCAAGCGTAATTTGTAGGGTTTGCAGTTACTTAAACTCAGTTTATAAAACTATATTATATGAAATAATAGAAAACTTATGTACTTTGACCAATATTTTTTTTTATATCAAGTAGTCTTGCGTTATTTTAAAATAATCAAAACATCAATATATTTACCTCACCTGCCTTTTTCTTTCATGTTTGACCATTTTGAAAATCCCAATGATATCTTGCTTTATTTGAACCATTACGTATTTTAAAAGCATGCCTCACTTACTTCACGTTTTGATTCATAACATATTCTTAATCCAGGTTCGGTTGCATGGTATGGTGATACCTTTACATAAATATTACAAATAGTACCATCTTGATCTGTTAAAGCTTTGTACTCTTCAGCAAGGTACTCTGGGGCCATTATTTCCAACTGCTTCAAATATTCCATCTTTACGTACCTAAACACAAAGTATAAACAAAAGTTTCATTTATGTTTATTCATTTTACCATGCATCATGTCCAGCTTTTTTAATTTGCCCTAAAGTATCATGAATGGGTTTTTTGATGAAAATTGAATGCCGTTTAATAACTTCCTTCGGTATATACTTCTTATAATCATTTTCAACGATTTCCCGTGGAATATCCTTCTCCAACATCACTCTGTACATGTCTGTAACCCCCAAACCAACCAGTTCACGTTTATACTTTTCATAGATGAGATCCGGTATTTTATTTTCCAAAACATCACTACGAGCTTGGTGAAAATAATAATCATAAGCTTTTCTGTCGATATCTTTAAGCCTGGATATATTGGCAACTTTGAATCGTATACGAAAATCATAAGAAGGGTTTTTTTCACTAAATGTAGCAGCTGGCATAAGAAAAATTTGCCTTCCTGACCCAGCGACTCGTAGAGCAAATAAATGTCGAACAACAGGGCCAATGCAGAGTTGTTTGCAAAGAGTAATGCAAACATCTTCAGCAGTTGTAGCACTTGTATATGGAACTTGTACGGTTTTACTATCTGTTACTAAGTTTATGGTCAAAGTAGCCTCTGTCATTTTGATTATGCTTTTATTTACATTTCATTTATAGGTTATGGCTGCTGCTAACATTATTTACTTTGGTTACATTTGTTTTGCAGCTATTTTGTGAAAACATATCGTTATCTAAATTTTAAAAATACGTATCTTCAGTACGTTGTAAACTACTTAATAGATCAATGACTGATAACGCATAAATATAGCGATAATTTAGTAAGCACCCTTAGCTAAACACCTCTTAGACCATGCCCTTCAAGCTCAGATTGTTAGACATACAGCAGTGTTCAAGGTTAACAATAGATGGCGCAAATAATATTAAAACAATTTTAAAAAAATAGTATTTCCAGATCTATAAATAAAATTAATATGAAAATTAATAATGTGTTGTGTTAGCAAATCTACATTAAAAAGTAGCCTGTACTACATACCATGTAGTAAAATATGTAGCTAAGCTATGCTATAAGATACTATTTACTTGTCCATACTTTCAATACAGGGATTTTCAAAATATGAACCGGGAATCCTCTAGGCTAGGTATTTTAATTTTAACAGAATTCTCCCGAACTCTTTAGCTTTACAAATACAACCGTTATAATTTTTTAAAGATTCCTGCTCTAGGTTTAAGTCAGCCAATTTTAGTTGTATTTTTTATTAAATCCGTGAAATAAAAGAAGCCCAGAATATACAACTTTTTTGGCCTCACTGCAATCAGTCCGTGAGTTCCTCTAACAATGTTTGAAAATGTCACGAAATTATTTACTTAACGACTTTATACACATTTAACTTGTCAAAAAGCCCATCTAAATGTAATATAAAATACAAATATACAATTTAAACATCCATTGCGCCTATTATATAGGCAACCAACAAAACGAAAACTAAAAAAACAGAAGCATACAGAAACGACACTGTAGTTGTAAATTATTTACTTTTTTATTATTTTTATATTTAATTTATTATTAGTTGACGATTATTATGGTAAAACATTAAATATCAATAACAGAAAACCGAAATGAAAATAAAAACAACAGTTACAACAAGTATTCGAAATGGCCACCTTGTACTTCTAATCAATAACCTAAATGGTGTCGAAAAGCACGCACAGCATTCCCAAGAAAGTCAGGATTCAAGCTATTGTATTCGGTACGTATGCGATCTTTTAATTCATCAATACTTCGTAGTGTAATATTTGTATAAATTTCTGATTTCAGGTATCCTCAAGCAAAGAAGTCATTGGGCGACAAATCTGCAGAACGCGGGGCCACGGTACGGTACCGAATCTTCCTATCCAATGTTCTGGAAACCCGTCGTTTAGAAAGTTTCTTATAGCATTCGTGGAAAGCGGAGGGGCTCCATCCATCTGATACCAAGGGTCATCGATGTTTAAGTTTTCTATTGCCGGAATGATGTCGTTCCTTAATAGCTCTAAAAATTTGGCTGTATTGAGATTACCATCAGTAAAATATGGATAAGCTTATTTTCAACTATTCCCAGCCATACGTTAACTTTCTCAGTGTACTGACTGTGAGTTAAGTTTTGTAAATGGCGGTTAGTGCGGGACCAATATCTAAGGAATAACATTAACAGGATAATGGATGTGGAAAGATGAGGAATTATAATACATACCGAAAATTTTGTGAATTGACTTCTCTTTTTATTGTGAAAGTTGCTTCATCACTGCCGACATTTGGCTATTCATTTTGTAGATCAACCCCAGAATATCTTCTTGAGGGATCTGATCCTGTTGGAGATCGTAAGCAACTTCGTGTTTATGTATTTTGTAGAATGCTGTGTATGCATTTATATACATGTACCTACAGCAGTTGTCAATTTTTAATTTTTGTAATTTTGTCGTCTGTCAGTATTTTTCTCAATAAACGTTTCCGTTTGAAGTGTTTCTACTTTTGAGTTGAATTAATTCACAAGTCAACAGGTTATGGGCCCAGTAAGCTCGAAAAAGAATTAATTTAACTTTGAGTAGTAAAATGGATACAAAATTAAGTCTAGAGAAGTTAGTCGAGTCTGCAGAAGGGAATGGAAAGTCGAACTATGTGTCCTGGAGTTTCAAGTTGAATTTGTTGCTGAGAGTCAAGGAGTTGCTGAATATTGTTACTGGCGAACTACCAAAGCCATTCATCACGGATGGAGGACAAAGAGAGTGGATCAAGAAGGACATAGAAGCTCAAGCAATCATTGGTTTGAATGTTGATGAGAAAATCGCGTTAAAAATTACAACATGCAAGTCTGCAGCAGAAATGATGAATAGACTGGAGCAGCTTTATGGTCAGAAAAGTCAGAAGTCCACAGCAATGTTACAACAACAATTTTTTAGTTACAAGTATGATGAATTAAAGTCTATTGCAGATAATTGTCTCCAAATAGATGGGCTGACACAGGAATTACGTTTAAAAGGTGAAGAAATTAAGGACAGTTGGATAATGTCGAGAATTTTAAACTCTCTGCCTGCAAAATTTGATTTTTTTCATGCTGCTTGGGAATCAGTTGCAGAAGCAGAGAAAACTCTTCAAAACTTGCGTGATC
>JABXWE010078448.1:0-11773 GCA_014611495.1 Limonius californicus
GTAAGGTCTAACCTAAAAATTATATTACTCTTGTGAATTGATTTTCGGGGACTGCCCAAAACGCCAACTCGATATTTCGTCCAAAACGCCGACTCCCATTCCGCCGACCATGTCCAAAACGCCGAATGGTGTTGATGACCAAAACGCCGACTCGTGTCCAAAACGCCGAACGGCGCTGGACGACGTCACATCGTTCGTGAACTTGGCGTCGGAGCCGAATACGAATCTAAATTTGTATTTGTAACGTAAGCGGATGCATGCATTTAATTACCCTTGATAATATATTGTAATTCCAAAAATAAATAAAGGATGTACCGACGTCATTAAAATAACTCTCTTTTGAAACATTTACAAATTTCAAAAATGACATTAATGACAATCCGTTTGTTATACATGCTATCTATTTAATTTTAAAAAAAGAAATTTTATTAGAGAACTGAAGGATTTGTTTTTGTCAGGATTAAAACGGGAAATACGTTTAGGAGTTAAAAGTCGCAACCCGAAGAATATAGAGGATGCGAAAAAATATGCATTACAGGAAGAAAATGAGTTAATTAGCGATAAACAAAGCAGTAGACACGTTAATCAAGTACAGTATGTCCATTGATTTTAATGCCCAAATTGGGAAAGAAGACTACATAAGCAGCGTAGCTGGAAAAGAGACAATTCATGAATTTACTAATGACAATGGAAACAGATTGTGTAACCTAGCAGCAGCTCTGGACCTAATAATAAGTAGCACAAAATTCAAACACAAGAAAATATATAAAATCACATGGAGGTGGCCAGGTGGAAACATTGATGAAGGAAATCAAATAGACCACGTGCTTATCCAAAAAAGAAGAGAAGCATTCATAAATGACGTACGATCTTACAGGGGTGCGGATGCAAACACTGATCACTACCTAGTAGTAACAGAAATTAAGGGAAAAAAAATAAGAAGCAGAAATAAAGAGAAACGCAAAAAACTAAATACATACAATCTGAACAATGAAAGACTACGCGAGAGATACACAACAGAGGTAGATAAAGAACTAGAAGAAAATGAAAAGTTACGGACATAGATCAACGATAGGGTAACATCCGTAGAAGTGTAACAACAAGCGCACAAAGAATAATAGGATATAAAGAAAGGAAAACATGGAGAGAATGGTTTGATAGCGAATGTGATGACATAAATAAACTCAAAAGAGAAGCAAGATTAAAATGGATAAGAACAAAGAAACTAGAAGACCTAGAAAGCTACAAAAACTACAGAAAGGAAGCAAACAAGATATATAAACAAAAAAAGAATATGTGGCTAAAAGAAAAGATGGAAGAAATAGAAAACAATAGCAGAACCAACGATGCAAAGACACTATACAGGAAAATACGAGAACAAAAAAGAAATTATCAGATTAAAACAAGAGGGATGAAGAACGATGAAGGAAATATAGAACACTCACCTGATAAAATCAAGGAAATATGGGAAAAACACTTTCGGAAACTACTGAATGAGCAAGAAGAGGAAGAGGAAAATAAACAACAAGAGGAGGATACAGTAGATAATAACAACGAAGAAATACCAGAACCAACATATGAGGAATTCCAGAATGTAGTGCGCAATATTAAAAATGGAAACACTGTTAAAACACGGAGGAGAAACACTTCATCGAGAAATCTACGAAATAATAAAACAAATATGGAAAGACGAAAAAATGCCTAGAGAATGGGAAGAAGGAGTGATAATCACCATAAAAAAGAAAGGAGATTCGGAAGAGTGTCGGAATTACAGAGGGATTTCGCTACTTAATACAGCATACAAAATTTTATCAATATTATTATACAGGCAATTAACAAAATACACAAATAACATAATCGGAAACTATCAACAAGGTTTCACAACTGGAAAGTCTACAATAGATGCGCTACACATAATCAAACAAATACTGGAGAAAGGCTATGAACACGACATCGCTATCTACCTTTTATTCATCGACTTTCAACAAGCCTTCGACAAAGTAAATAGGAAAGAACCAATGAAAGCATTAAAAGAAATGGAAATACCAAATAAACCGTCCCGGTTAATACAAATGACATTGAGAGATACAAGAACCTGCGTCAGAACACCAGAAGGCGATACGTGCACATTCACAGTAAATACAGGAGTACGACAAGGTGACGCTCTATCAGCAACATTGTTCAATATTATTTTAGAAAAAGTAATGAGGAGCGTTGAATATAAAGGAACAATAATCACCAAAGAAATGCAAATACTCGCCTACGCAGATGACGTTGTTATAATATCAAGAACACCAAGGAAACAAATTGACACTTTCTAAATAATTGAGAATAAAGCAAAAGAGATAGGATTGCACATAAATGAAGCAAAGACCAAATTTATGGCATGTCAAAGAAAAGCGAACAACACAAGGAACAACATTCTAAAAATAGATAAATACACCTTTGAAAAAGTAGATAATTTTGATTACTTAGGAGTACAATTAAACAGAAGTAACGAAAGGAATACTGATATTAAGAAAAAAATACAAGCTGGCACAAGAGCATATTATGCAAACAGAAACTTGCTAAGGGACAAACAAATTAGGACAAGAACAAAAATGAAAATCTATAAAAGCTTAATAAGACCGGTAGCCACCTACGCCGCAGAAATAATGTGTCTCACAAATAAAGAAATAGAAGAACTGAGGATTTTCGAACGGAAAATTCTAAGAACAATACTTGGACCAATAAAAACTAGTGATGATGAGAGCAGAGCTAGGATGAACCACGAATTACTAAAGGATATACATGGAGAAGACATAGTAAGGTTCATAAAAGCCCAACGCATCAGATGGCTAGGGCATGTGATGAGAGATGAAGGAAGCACAACAAAAATTATCATGCAGTGGAAACCCTCCGAAACCCGAGCAAGAGGAAGACCCAGAATAACGTGGTACGATGAAGTAGTAGAAGATCTAAACAAAATGGGAATCAATAACTGGAAAGACAAAATAGTGGACAGGAAAGCGTGGAGACAAATAGTTAATAAAGCAAAAACCCACAATAATCTGTGACCGGTACGGGTAAGTGTATTCGCGCGATAAATACTTATGTATACACATGTGTGTGCGCTCGATAATATAGTGCTATATGGGGACTGATCAACCCCAGCAACTGGATCCATAAACCCTCTGAAAGGGACAGCTATACTCCATCAGGAGTGTTACGCTTATATATGTCCATTGTAGTATTTGCGGAGGAAATGACCATGTGGAGAAATACTGTGATAAACCACAGAATAGGAGTAAAAGTTATGAAAATCGTAATAATTTTTCGGAACAAAATTATAATCGAGGGTTTCAAAATAACTCGAGATATAGAAATTTTCACGAACCAACAAATTTTTCTAGTCGAAATTATACCGATTACTCAAACAGACAAAACTTAAATAACCACCAGTTTCGAAATTATAACAATTATCCACACAGACAAAATTTCAGTAAACCGCAATTTAGAAATTACAGGGTCTATGAAAACAGGCAAGATTTTTCAAATAGTCAAGGGCATTCTAATTTTGTGAATAGATTTTACAATAATGGAAATAAACATACGGGAATTTCCAATGAGGGACCAGATGGTAATTACACAAACAGGGTTGATCTTAAAACTGTAGACGATAGCGCAGCCCAAGTAATAGATTCCATAGCATAGGAAGGAATGGAAACTTTAATCGGCAATCAATTGACGTAGTGGAAGGGGGGAGCGAAATTTTAGAGAATCCGGGAAACGCGGAAGGACTTCGTCAGGGTAGCCAAACGAGGTCCAACATTCAGTTTCTGAAAACAGCTGCCAAACAAGTAAATGTAGTTTACAATTTATCTTCTAGCATTGATAAGTTTCAATCAATATTCGTTCCTTTAGATATCGGTTAAATAAAAAGGTACGTTTTTTATTAGATACAGGGGCAGATATATCCTTAATAAAATTAAATTGTCTTGATGATCAAGCAGAATTTGAAAATAATACGATTACAATTACCGGCATTAATGAAACAATTAATACACTAGGAACTTGTATTGGTAATATTAAAATTGACAAGCTGAACATTACGCATACCTTTCACATAGTACCAGATAGGATTAATTTGAAATATGATGCTATTTTAGGATTAGATTTTATAGAAAAACATAGAGGTATTATAGACTTAGACAAGAAAACATTTAGTGTAAGTAATTATGTGACGAATTTAATACCTCAAGATATTGATGCATGTTTGCACGCGCGTACGGAAACAATAACTCAAGTGCACGTTAGCAACGGGGATAATTTTGAGGAATTTATAAGGAAAGGAAAAGAAATACCGATGCCGATGCCTTAGGCAGGATTAGCGGGGATATTCTACCTACCGTCAGTATTATCAGCAAATATAAAGATGGCATACATAGTTATAAGCAATTTGAAAACTACATAAAAAGCAATATAATCACCAATATTAACATTAAAGAAAGTAATGAGAATATACTAAACAAAATAGTAAATAATCAAGTCATTTTAATAGGATTATCACTAGATTTTGAAATTTGTAATGAATTTTTACTACATTTACAGAACAAATACAAATTAATGGATTTATTGAAGAGTAAAGATTATTCGGGGAAAGAGGTTGATGTATTTCAATTAGGTGATAATAAAATCATTACAGCTTTTACAAGAAAGAAGTTTACAGACCCAGTAAGAGGAAAGCACGTTTATGATAGTTTTATAAAAATTCGACAAATATGTATAGAAAGTAAGATACAGGAATTAACATTAGTCAAGGAAGGGTTTAGTGAAGGCATTTCATGGAGATTAGTAGTATGCATGTTGCGTTATTTATTTAAAGATACAGATATCACTATTAATATTCTTAGAACAGAATCATCCTATTCGGAACGATTAAAAAAGGCAATCTTAAACGAATTTCACGACACTCCTTTGGGAGGACATCAGGGAATAAGTAAAACATTGAAACGCATCAAAAAAATCCATAAATGGAAAGGCATGAAGAGCGACGTATCAAATTATATAAAAAAATGCACCAATTGCCAATTAAATAAAATTAATGTTCCTAAAACTAATATGCCAATGCAAATCACTACGACTTCATCTGAACCATTTGAACGTTGTTTCTTAGATATAGTAGGACCTTTAAATGCATCACGGAATAATAACAAATACGTTTTAACTTTTATTGACGACATCAAAATTTATACAAGCGATACCGTTAGAAAATCAAGAAGCAGGTACAATTGCTGAAGCTTTTGTCAATGAAATTATTCTAAAATACTGTTATATTCCATCAGAAATTCTTACGGACAGGGGTTCAAATTTTACTAGCGATTTATTTAAAAATATTTGTCAATTATTTAAAATAAAAAAAAATACAAAGCACTGCTTATCATCCAGAAACAAATGGGGCATTAGAAAGAACCCATAGAACGTTAAAAGAGTATTTACGTAATTTTATAAATGAAAACAGTAACGATTGGGACGAGAAATTGCCATATTATGTTTGTAATCACAATTCCACTCCACATACGACAACAGGTTATGAACCACGAGAGGTAGCGTTTGGGCGACCTTCGAAATTACCAACCTCTATTACTAGGTCACCTCAGATTAATTACTCGTATGATGATTTGATAACCGAAATTCAACAAAAATTTCAATATATTTGGCACGATGCTAGGGAAAAAGCTATTGCCGCGAAAGAAAAATCGAAAGAATATCACGATAGGTCAATCAATTTGCGGGAATTTAAGATTAATGATAAGGTATTATTGCATAACCAGGAAGTAAGAGGGGAAGAAGTAAAAAATTAGGGCAACAATGGATTGGACCTTACATTGTTTTAGATAAAGTTTCGCCAGTAAATTATGTGATATGCAAAAAGAACCAAAAGTACACTGTTCACGCAAATCGATTAAAGAACTTTTGCGATTGAAACATTATTTCAAGTGTAGTATTTTTGTAAATAAAGTTTATACAGCAGCTATTAAATTGAATCACTTGTATTAGTATGACGTTTGCTTAAATATAGACGTTAGTTTGTTTTAGTAATAACACTTCTAAAAAAACGAGAAAAAATCCACACAAACAACCAATATTTAGATTATGAATATTGTATCGTAGTAAGTAAGATATATGACTGGTAACAAAGACAAGCAGTGTAAATCAACAAAAGTGTTTACTAAATAGTGAAAGTGCGCAAGTGTAATTCTAAATAATTACAAGTGAAGTAGACAGTATGGTTTTAATTAAATTTATGTAGTGAACTTATAATAGGAAAATCTAATTATTAATTTAAATTGATTATGAACAATGTGTAAATGTAACGGATAGTTTATGACCTTAGAAATATTTCGACAAATTATAAAAAAAAGGGAGGTTAAATAACAAAAGTTTAACGAGTAAACATACTCTTTACATTCGTAGTTTCCTCTACATTAACGGGGGAGATGTAATATGCCTCATTGGGTTTGGGAATTTTGGATATTAAATAGGTGTTTAAGTAAGTAAGAATGATTTTATTCAATAATTAAGACTTGGAACTTCTCACGGTATTAGAAATGCCGACTGTCCTATTTAATTACCCTAACCCAAGCGGCGGGCCAACGTATTGACCTGCTAGGATTAAAGTATTATGTTACAATACTTCTAACACATGTATCAGTTCAGCTGTAAGATTTGCATTATAGCACGTATATGTTGCCTGGCGGCGAAACCAAAGGCAATTATGTAATGTAGCTGGCCTGGCGGTAAAACAAAAGGCGATTATGTTAACCAATAGGGTGGCAGCTTGTTGTCAACCCTGCCAATTATGTTAGGAAGCTAAGTTTTCTTTATACTGAAGTTAAAAAGTAGTGGCAGTTGAATTAAGATCATCAACGAAGCTACATCTAAATTATAGTTACAAGATATGTATATTATGTGAATAAATTGTACAAACAAGATGGATCGAGTTTATTAATTCTATCCCCTAATTACTTGGCTGCAATAAAGTAACCCGACTGAAGAACGTGTGCAACGAAGGTGTTAAGTATTTAACGGGCCAGTTCGTATAGCAAAACACAACAGTTCTACCTGTAAAAACATATAGGCTAAAGACAATGAGAGAGCTTAGAGAGTGATGGAGTGATGCTAGGCATTAATGTGAGAGACTAAATAAAAAAAAATCCCGTTATCATGCATCGAGTACCCCAACTCAAATTGCACTAAACTGGATACCTTACCAGAGAGGAGACAAACTGCTGGACATCAAAACTAGTCAGATAGAGACTAAGAGTAGGGAGACCATCCCCAAGATGTTGGGAAATATCTAGTAAAAACGGGTTGGAACAGGCGCAAATCAGAGGGCATGGAAAGAAACGGAGAGGCTACCGTACACAAGTAGACGGACAACAGGTGACAGGAAAGAAATCTGACTATTTATTTTTACCATAAATAACCAAAACAATAACCCACTACGATTTATTGTTGTGGTGTTTCCCAGAATATAAATATATTTCACCGTTGATCTAAACTATAAAACAACAGGTTAGCAACAAAAATGATAAAATCTAATTCAGATAAAAAATAACATGACACAATGCATTAATCAGCTAAATATGATAGCAATCATTGAAAGAAATAACACAGGCTTACAAACATTTTAAAATAAATACTATCGTCATGATTCGTATTTATTTTTAGATAATTATATGTTGTAACTAATCACGTATATCATCTTAGATATAAATCTACAGTCTATTTATTTTATTATCTGGTTCACATATTAAAAAATCAAAGTCATCTCCACATATTCATCACTTGAGTACAGTAGAATTCTTGTATGATGTATTATTGACATGCATGTATTTATTTTGGAAGGAAAATTATTGAAATGTAAATGTTTATTAATTCAAATTCCAAATAGTATTTGTAATACGTTTATCCGTAAATGTCGATACGCTGACATCATAGAACAACATAGAACAACGAAAAATATAGGACTCAAGTATAGTTGCAAATCGAGCAACTTTTGTGCGATTCGGTTCATCTTGGAACACCCAAACAGTGGATTGTTGCTTAATTTCAGATTCATACGGATATATCCAAGTTTCGTTATCTGTTGCGATATTGTATACGGATTTTCCAGTTCCTCGGTCGAATTTTGTGAGGATTTACAAGAATTAACACGAGTCTTTTTTGAGCTTCGCTCAATTTATGCAGAATCCACTGAAACTCTCTAAATATCCTATTAGTCTCATTAGTGCTTCGCACTAAATAACCAAAAAATAAAAATGTTCCTATAAACATTAGTCTGAAAATGCTTTGTTTGTAGAGTTACAGCCTTCTAAAGTAAGGCTTGTCCGTTGCACACTATCTTTAGTATATCGCTGAAACTGTAGTTAATATAACAGGAATGACGGATGCAGACACACAGAGACAACTGCATTAACATCACGTCTTTAGTTTTGTCTGTCTTTTGGCAACAGCTTATGCTCAGATTTGTATTGATATAATCTTTTATTATTTATATGTTTACACTATTTGTGTTATTAATAAATTAATTTTCTGAAATACTTGTATAATAGGTAAAAACTAAACCATAACTTGAGAGTTTTCTAGGATCCTATTCTAGCATAATATATTATAGCAGATTAAAAAGTTAGTAGTAAATAAATCACACATTTAAATAAAACATATCGGATAAATGGTATCACAAATACTACCATAAGCCTAGCAATGCATTCTTGATTTAAAGATCAAACAATTTAGAAAATCCTACATTTCAACGCTATGGCGGGGTTTAAAAATTTTATTTTGCACATGCAAATGCATCAAAAAGAGTAAAATATTATAAAAGATACAAATTAAAATGTTACTGTATGTTCAGTGTTCCATTTATTTTCAAAAATAAATACAATGAAGTCATTAGGTTTAATATTATCATCGTGCAACGACACTTTTCGTTTAAGCAATCAAATATATCTTAACACAGAATTCATTTGATCAATAAGAATATTATTAAGCATCATCTTAAATTCGCACATTTTCTGTATGATGTGTAGAACTTAATTATTTTATTAGTTTTCATTGACCACCGTCGAACGTCTGCTTCTCCTTGGATAACAATGTGGCCGACATTCAATTTAGGAAGAATACCATAGAAAGAGTAGGCATTAAACTCTACGGTTATCAAAGCCGGATTTAGACATAGGTGTAGCGGATTTCAGTAATACAGTGCTAAATAAATATGCTCAATTGCAAAAGTCTACATTCAAATCACAAAACACGAATCGAACCAAATTAACTCATTATACTGCAGCTGGACTGTAGATGCATACTTCGGTGAAACGAATAAAAAGTTACCCATGTAAAAATCCAATAGTTCCATATAATGTTAAAAAGTTGCTACCAACATCTCGGAAACCGCCATTTTGAATTTTATTTTGTCATCATTTGCACGTGTGACTAATCTACTCAATTATCTTTTACATGAAAAATGTTTTCATATGGTTTATAATTACGGAGATATTTGACTGTAAATAAAATAGCGATTTTCAGAAAATTTGTCGAAACCGCGATTGCCGCAGTAGAGATAATTGCATTGTTCCGTACTTTTGTTAAACCCTGTATACAGATTTGAGTAGTACAATCAGATCAGAAAAAACTATAAAATAGCAGGTTGCCCTACTGAGCAATAGGAATAGTTTAAAAATTTATATACCTGTAGATAGTTCAATGGGAAGCAATCTTACTCCCGAGACTACTACTAGAAAAAATATTGTTACTAATTCTTCTTCTTTTTGCGACTAACTGTTTTACCTTCTCTTGTGCCACCTAATCTTTGTAGCAGAGCAAGAAACAATTGGCAAGTATGTGTAGGGTTTAAACCAAGGTGCGTCGAGTATACACTGCGTAAATATTAGTATAATATATAGCTACTCAACGGACCTTGGGTTTAAACCCCATACTTGCCAATGCCTGATGGAGAAATTTGCTTGCCGAGTTGCAGTAGTAATACAGTAGTAAATAGATTTCCAACTCAATAAGGCTCAATATTTAAATGACAGCACGGTCAAAATTTTCCCATTTTCGCTATACCCCAATGGATTTTGTACCAGCTGGACTTTATAAATAGATATCATTAATATCAGAAAAGAACAATAAAACTTGACATTTTGCCCTACTGATAAACAGGACAGTATAATAAAAATACACTTAAAGTATGGATCGTTTATTTAATAAAAAAATATTTACAACGGGATACATTCTTACTATCGATGCTACTACTAGAAAATATTAATTACTAATTCTTCTTCTTTGATTGACTAACTTTTTTATCTCC
Source organism: Limonius californicus (assembly GCA_014611495.1). NCBI lineage: Eukaryota > Metazoa > Arthropoda > Insecta > Coleoptera > Elateridae > Limonius > Limonius californicus. The sequence goes on from JABXWE010078448.1 coordinate 10,355, forward strand.
TTTTTTGCAACATAGTCTTTTAAGCACAGCACAAGACACTAGCAACGAAATTAACAATGCTGCACCCACAACAGCCACTACATCCAGCAGCAAATACTGATACCACGCTAATTTTAGCGCCGCCGTTCTCAGGTGGGGAGCTCCTTGATGTCGTAGCACGTACTCTAACCAAAATACGGCTTTATCCAGCGGTTTCATAGGTTGATCGTGCATGATCTTCGATCTTTTCTTCGCATTTTCAGAATACCTGTAAATTTCCCATGTAAATACGAGTATAATTCTATTTAAGAGCAAAAGCTTACTTAGGATTGCTTAATATTTCTTTTAAAGCAACACTTAGAGATTCTTCGGTCACGGTTTTATAAGGAACTCCAATTCCATATCCGGCAATTTCTGCGTTTGCCACGTTCATCTGTTGGTCTCCAAATACAGGAATTCCAACAACAGGTACGCCATGATAAATTGTTTCGATTGTGCTTAGCAATCCTCCATGAGTTATAAACAATTTAACGTTAGGGTGCGCTGGAAGGAAAACAAATATGTTTAATGATGACGCATGGATATATTCAAAATGGTAGAACAACAACAAATTGGAAATAGTAGTTTTTTAAATTTGTTCTCGAGACGATATATTGTAATGTTGGGTACTCACTGTTTGAGAACCTCTGACAATTAGAGTAATAGCTCCGCAATTGTGCTCTAAACAAACTAAAAATAAAAATTATCTTGGCATTGTTCTACTGACAACGCTCGAGTCCTTGAAAATAATAAGAATTCATTTAGTTTTTAAGTAATTTATTAAAGCTTTAATTTGATGTACCAGGGACACCTAATTGGTTTCTATAAATATTATACAGGGTGGCGCGTTTGGATCTGTTGTTTTTGGAATGTGTAGTACATTCGAAGGGGACGTGGTGGGAGGTCCCTGAACGTTTCATTGTGTTCTCGACAGCGGGAAGTGTAGTAAACATGGCTACCTAGTTCGTTGAGCATCGCGTATTCGCGCTAGAACAGTTTTTGCGAAATAACGAGTCCATAGTTGCAGTGACCCGCGCCTTTCGCCAGCACTTCAACATTCCAGTGCGTGGTGCGGTTCATCTCGTAACTCGATATTGGAATGGGTGAATCTTTTTCGCACAACTGGTTCATGTAAGCCACAATTTAAGGGTAGACGAATTACGGTTCGCACACCTGAGAATGTGGAGCGTGTGAGACGAGATGTTACTGCAAGCCCAAACCGCTCAACCAGACGTCGTGGTCAAGCTCTTGGGATGTCACGTCGGAGTCTCCAAAGAATTCTCAACGAAGACTTGAAATTCCACCCATATAAAATCATGGTTATGTAGAAGCTGCTCCCAACAGACTATCGACAAACGCTTCGGTTTAGCCAGCGCATGTTGGAGATTTTGGAAGAAGAAG
>JABXWE010078455.1:0-12047 GCA_014611495.1 Limonius californicus
AATAATAATATATAGGTGAATAGAACTCAGTTCGGGTTCAGGAAAAATTTAGGTACAAGAAAAATGACACTAGCTTTAATATTAATAGTCGAAAAGAGAACCAGAAAAAGTAAAAATTCATATGACATAACATTTGTCGACCTAGGGAAGGCTTCCAACAAACTAAGCGGGATGTGCTGTTTAAGGTTCTGCGCCGGGCAGGTTTCAAATGCAGAGGTCGACACGTTGTATAAATCCTCTACATGGGACAAAAGGCAATAATAAACTTGGAAAACGCACACAAAGCAGCTGAGATTGGGAAGGGGATAAGACAAAGCTGCGCGCTGTCGCCATCGCTATTTAATTTCTACATAAAAAGCGCACTAAATAAATGTAGAGAGGGGAGAGTAAATATAAAGGTTCAAATACAAAGAGAAAAAATAGGAATGATAAAATATGCGAACAATATCACTACATTAGGAGAAAGTACTTAGGAGCAGCGCACAATAAAATCGACAACATAAGGGAGTGTGGCCGGAAGATAAATCAGTCCAAGACAAAGGTATTAGTAGGTATGTGGTAAAAATGGACAAGGGCATAGACAAATCAGACGAAGCGATCAAATACTGGAGGAAGTCTTCACTTCCGTTAGCCATTAACAATAGATGGAATATGTAAGACAGAAATCGTAAGAAAGTTACAACAGACGAAAGTAATGTTTCTCGTGAAGAAAAAATTGCTAACTCAAACAGATACCTACTAAAGAGGAAAATACAGCTGATTAAACATTTGTTTGGAGCATAGCACTACATGGTTACGAGAAATGGACGATCGCCACTAGTGAAAAGACAAGAATAGAAGTTTAAGGAAATGGTGGTACTTAAAACTACCGTAGATAGAGCAGTAGAAAGACGAAATGTACGAGGAAGGCAGCATAAATCTCAGATAATAAATGGCATACAATGCAACAACTATACCGAACTGAAAAGGCTGCCTAAAAATAGAAGAAGATGAAACAGATAGCGTACAAACAAATCACCCCAGATGATTGATAACTGAAGAGAAGGCACAAGGGCACGTGCCCACCCAACCACCAAGATTAACACAGAAAGAAATTCGCATATAATTCAGTGCATTATTTTAATTTCATTATTTTAACGATGGTATCAAATTTTCCTTCCGCACCAAAGGCGCGGCTAACACGCTCAAAAGTATGTTCCGGGGAACGCTCTGATTTGTACCTATTTAGAGGATGATTCGGTTGCCTATCGGTTATCTTCGCTATACGCGATATACCAGGCGAATGGGGCACCGAGCACATTCATTGGATGCTACTACTGTAGAAGTCCGCTGTAACCAATTTAGTTCGCAGATACTACTGAAGTTGGTCCTAGCTGAAACAGAAAAGTAAAATACACTAAAAGATATATGATAAAATTAATATTGTATATAACGTGTTTTAGGAATTAATTTCCGAAGTAGTAATCTAATTTTTTATTTTAGCTGCTTGGATCTAGTTTTAATAGCTTTCTAAAAGCAATCACACCTATTTTTGTGAAAACTTTAAATATTTATGTACGCCATTGAACCAACTATTTCTGAAAAATCTCAAATTTCTAGAATTTCCAACAAAGGGTTGCCTTGCGCATCTGATTTTCCACATATCATCATTCTCAGCCATGTGTTTCACCTCAGCGCTAAGGTAGAAACACAGGGGACCTACAGTTTAACGTCGAATCCGAACGATAGAAATTATAGAGAAGGTTTTTAGCATTAAGATCCCACGGTTGCAAGTCGGATTGGGAAGTTGTGTGTGGTGGGTTGCAGACAAGATTTTTATAAATTGTTACGAGCCAAATGAGCTTTTTCGTCGACCCGCAACCGGATAGGTGGAAAAAGGCGTGCATCTTAGCTCATAGGAGTAGGGGGGTTCGCGGAAATCGCTTACTTCTTCCTTGTTGTGTACACAGTAGGTCAAAATTAGCGGGCGCCACCTTCCAAATCACAGCTGATTGCAGGTTCTCGTGGAAGGCCGAGAATCCGACAGCTTATGGGGATCGAACTCACCTTTATTGTGCCTCCCTTCTGTTTAGAAAGCTTGCAAAATGGATGCACACACAAACAAATACAAAATAATAAAAGAGGTAATGACTTTTAAAACACATATAATTAAACGACTGGAAGTGACAATACAAAAATGATGGCAAATGGTAATTTACTAGTTCTATATTACAAATAGTTAATTTGAGCGCTCAAGAGGAAGGACTCGCCGTCACTGGAGTACGTTATTTAAATTGTCCAAACGACTACGTGGTCAGTGGCGTCGAAGTTTACACGAATAACACAATATATATAATTACTCTTTACATTTAGTAATACAAAAAAAGGACAATCGGCGACTTCTTGTTGCATAAAAAAAGGGTTCAATCACTTAGAATTTTGCAAGTTAACGCGTAAACGGGGTTTTTTTCACCATGCAAAAAACTAGGTCCTTTACCTTGACTTCCGGTGGAGGCAGGCACAATTCTGGGGGTTGTTTTCCAGATGCAGGTACAGTCTGGGGTATTTTCAGGTGCGGGAAAAATTTGGTGACGAAACCCTTGCTGCACAACCCTCGCAGTTTGTCGCAGCAACGGCACATGTACAGGAACAACAAATGGGCTCGATAATAATCCGCCACAGGCGATCGGCAATTGCGCAATGAATTGCCTATCCAGGGATAAAAAAATTTTCTATTTCTAAATGTTTCTATTAAATCCAACACTTGTCGATATTCTGTTCACTCCACGGTGGTACAGCGATAGGAAAATACACGCGATGGATACCCATCGAAAACATAAGCTGCCCCTGCCGTACTTAATTTATTAATTTCGTAACGGCCCCCGTCGATGGAATTGGTTAGACTGGAGTCGGCGAACGTGTAAAATCGACTCCCGAGCTAAACGCAACCCGATCACGCGTCGGTCAAAAACATTACACCTATGGAGAAATATGATAAAATAGTTCTGGCAAGATCTGAAACGTAAATTCGCAGAAAGCGTCCAGGGTCAGGTGCAGACAAAACATTAATCGGCAAATCTAGCCTACAAAGGGAAACTTCAAGGCTTTGAGAAATTGGCCTCCATAACTCAATCCTAAAAGAAAAATAACGAAAACTGTAATCAACATAAAGAGGTGGCAATTAAAATAGAAATTTAATTCCTATGAAGCGGCTATTAAAGTATGACTCTAATACAGACAGAGTGGCACAAAATCAAATGAACATAACAACATCTGCATCGTAATGCTTAGGTCTCGAACCCAAGCCAGAATCAACGTTTTACTCAGAAAGCGAGCGCTCTACCAACTAAGCTACTTCCACATATAAACACAAATTCGATAAATATATTTGGTGTTTGACTGTATATGCTTTAATGAAAGTACCTGAATGTTAGTAGTAAACCTGAATTTTAACAAAGTAAGAACAATGAAGGAATTTCGAAATGTGTACTTTAAAATGGGTTGTTTGTTCAATGACATTTCGTGGTAAATCCAGTGTAAATGTAGTGTTCTAATACATTTTTGTTGAGAGCTTACATATGTATTCGTTAGAACAGGACGCTTGTTATAAGAGCTATTCGCTGTAACAGACTGTCTACTGTTTAAAGATACGGTAGCAGAAATATAAATTATAAAAATGATCATTTGAAAACGTACACAGAACCTCAATTTTCGAACTTGTTTAGGTCTCAATTAATAATTTTAACCGTATGTTACGATCACAAAAACAAAGGTCTTTGATTTCCTTGAAAACGTTTGACATTAAAGAAACGTTGTACTCCATCTGAAGCTAAAAGGTTTACCTGTGGAATATTTAAAATCACATTATGTTTGGTTTGCTTATGGAAAACACAATAGCAACGCGGTTAAACGCAACTATGCAATAAGTGGCTTCTACATAGTATAGTTATACCGTTTAACAATATTCATCGGATGTGATATGTTCCTAAGTTGCTATATGTTTGTCCTCGTACGTGTTATTTCGAAAGAAATTAAAACAGCTTTGTTTCTTCGGAAAGAGACCGCGTGTTTATTTTGATACCCACTTCTACTACAAGATTGTACCTACATCTTATATTTATTCTTTACTGCCGTCCAAATATTTCATCTTTTATAACTTTCAGACACATTATTAATATTATTTTGAAAGATAAGTGAGCCGGAAATCTGTTAGGGTGACGACTGTAGCTGCTTTTTTACCTTTTATTAAAAATTTTCAGCTTGACCAATACAGTTGGAACCCTTACGCGAATGCGTACAAGCAAAGCTGGGACGGAGCTCATTCTAAGATGAAACTCATCGCTGCACTATCGGCACAGTGTGGTAAACCGTAGTAATAGCGCGTGAGTTTAACTATTATTATTATTATTTTAACTACAGCCACCGAACCGACCTGTGACGTTCATCTTTCATTTCACTTCGGCACGTTTTGCTTCGCTTCTTTTTTTAACGCATTTCGCAGCTTCATCTGAAGGACCCTACAGATGATGTGACAAACATCGGCCAATGCACGTTTGCCATACCGTGTGTATGACTAGCGCTCTACAAATGTATACAAATGTTGGCGTTCGTGGACGTTCGCTTAAAAGGCCCCTTCCAGATGATGTGACACACATCGACCAACACTGCTCCAATGTACGTGTGCAACACCGTGTGTATGATTAGCAAATTACAAATGTTGCCATTCGTGGACGTTCGCTTAAAAGTTCCCTACAGACGATGTGCCGAACATCGGCCAACGCTGGGCAAATGCACGTTTGCCACACCGTATGTATGATTAGCGCTTTACAAATGTATACAAATGTTGGCGTTCGTGGACGTTCGCTTAAAAGGCCCCTTCCAGATGATGTGACATACATCGACCAACACTGGGCAAATGTACGTGTGCAACACCGTGTGTATGATTAGCACATTACAAATACAATGCAGATGTTGGCGTTTGTGGACGTTTACTTAAAAGGCTGCTACAAACGATGTGATATACGTCGGCCAACGCTGGGCAAATGCACGTTTGTCGCACCGTTTGTATTGTTAGCACATTTCAAATACACACAAATGTTGGACGTGGACGTTCGCCTAAAAGACCCTTTACAGACGATGTGACAAACATTGGCCAACGGTGGGCAAATGCGCGTTTGTCATACCGTGTGTATGATTAGCACTTACAAAGGCACACAAATGTTGACCTTCGTAGACGTTGCCTAAAAGGCCCCTACAGATGATGGGACGAACGTCTGTCAACGTTGGTGATTATAAATGCGCGTACATTCGGGCCAACGTGTGTCGAACGTAAACATTTGCCATACGATGCGTGCGAGTGGACGTGCACGAACGTCAACATTTGTGTATATTCATGATGTGTTGACCACACACAAGGTGTGGAACGAGCGTTTGCCCAACGTTGGCCGACGGACCCCTGATCAATAAATTAGCCTCATAAGTGCACATTTTTTTCTCATTTAACCCAAGTTGAATTTTGAATTTGTGGTAAGTTGTACACTTCTGTAAAAATGCAAAAACAGTTTGAAGTATAGGACAGACAGAAAAATCGAAGTATTTTACTCGTTTTATAAAAGTAAATAACATGAAACTTCCGACTTTTGTAGTTACTTCCTTATTAGTGCCAAAATTATGCAGATTTAACAGAAAATCGACATGAGAAGAAAATGTTATAGCAGTCTGTCGGATGTAAGACTCCAGTTTAACATATGCCCTAGAAATGAGAGGAAACAGTTTATCATTTACAGTAGCTACGTGAACACAGATTTGGTTTTGATAGTCCATTTAATGAGCGATTTAGAAACTCGTTACAACTAATTACTGCGGACGGAATTAAAATAAAAATAATAATGGTTGCACAGGTGCATCTGTGTGTGAAATATCTAGAAAATACAAAGAAAGTGTACCTTCACCCAGCAGCTTTTAAAATGGTATGTTTAAGTTATGTAACCGAGCTTGAAATATTTTATCTGACTGTGTTTTTGTAAGGCACGGCGTTAATTAATTACCATCATTAATCACCAGTTCTTTTGAAAAGTCAGAAAGCTACTTTAATGATTGATGACATAATTATCAAGCCGGTATAACCATTTTAAATCGATGTAGCTCATATTTTATTGTGGCTCGTAACGGAATTAACAGTTAGCTAACTCCGCAGTTCAGAGATTTATATAATTAGCATTAAGCAGCCAAGTAAACCTGTCAAGGAGATAAATAAGATAATGAATGCGGTATTTAACAAATTGTGACTATATCTCGGTGACAAATGACAAGGTGGTTCGACCTTTCACCGAACACGACAAACAAGGCGCTGGGAGAGCCGTGCCGTAACCGTAACGGAATGCCGCCTCCAGACTACTTCGCACCTGTTTCGTGATACAACCGTTTATTGTCAACTATACTGCTGCTTTAGTTATTACGACTACTCCGGCTACTGTTTATATTTGACGGCTCCTTATTTGCAGTCGCCGACCAAAATTATTACGTGGTATTTTTAAACGTGTATACGCCGGCGAGTATGAGAAGTTGATTAAGCAAAAACTTCATTTCAAGCTAAATCATTTATTTTCATGTACCAAAGGACATTATTTAACGTCGGATATAACTGCAACAGCAGTCTGTAAATGGCAAGAGGTGAGCGAGTTGAATGTAGATGAGTTGTGTAGGCCGAAGAGACTCTTTATGGGCGCTGCTCATGCACACGGCCCGTATAATGTAACACAACATGCCGAGATGCCGATAAATATTCATTAAGTGCAATTATAGCACCACCGAGCGAACGCTTTATTGCATCGTATATTTTATTACAGTTTTACGAGGTACACATCCATTTTATAAGAACAGCCAGTACATTACCCCAATATTTTATACCGCACATTTCGAAATTGTGGCTTGTTTCCTTTTAATCTGATATTATTTACGAGCCACGCCGCGCTGGGTGAGTTTCGTCTTGATAAATGTTCTCGTTACAAAATGAATGTCGGACAGATATGGTGAGAGAAGGTTCACGCAGTAACACCATATGGGACTCGAACATATGTCGCGGTGATGCTGCATGTAAGCTAAGTGTAATCGCTAAACTCGATGACGAATGGCTCGGCTATAAGCGGCAAGTCTTGCCTCCCGGGTCGAACCCTAATCATACTTTTTACAGGCAGCAGCACTTGTGTTGGTTTATAGCGGCACAAGAACCCGATGAATAAATAAAGCTATCTCAGGAGTCATTTATCATACCCATATCAAAAGCGTCGTCATAAATTTTCTTGGAGAGCCGATAAGAGGCGGTATATATAAAGTAAAACGGAGGCGTACGCTGTAATAGGTTAACCCCCACAGCAACAGTCGATCTTCGATGCTGATGACACTCTAAAAGCAATATTTAACATAGTTTTTCCACACTTCGAAGGCGGGTACGAGCACAAACACCTTTCCAAACCTACTAGCCATAGATAACTACGTTAAGCTGGCTGATCAATAATGTAACAGCTGATACAGGTCGTATTTTAAACTTGACGTTTATAAAATGTGTTCAGAGCCCCATCGCACAATTCAGCAATCTGATTATAATATTAACTAGTGGCTAATACGCCAAAGTTCGTTTTCCCTCCTTTGCCTTGGGCTTAACATTACCATCATCACTAAAATTCTTTATAATATCGAAAATCCAGTTCTCTACTGTTTATTCCATTATTCGCTTATTTCAGCATTCTTTAAACTTCCTGGTATGGCTATGTATCTTGTTTTATCAGTTTCATCATCGGTCGCAACACAGTTGATCAGTGAAAACCTAACAGATGTAATTAAGAGTAATTATAAGTAGTTTTATGGGTCTGTGGTGAATTTATAACATTATGTAAGAAGCTGGTTAAGATAAGTAAGAAAAATCTTTTCTGCGAACAGGAATTGCTACCAAGTTAAACTCTGTATTTCAAAAACCTTAAGATGTCATACACAGGACGTTGCCAAAAATATTTACGATTCGTACAATCAAAACAAGAACCCCGAATAGCCCAGTGGTAAGAGGGCTAGGTTCGCGATGCGAAGTCCTCGGTTCGAACCTTGGGAAAGGCAGACATTTTTCTGTAATTCCTAAGGTCGGTATCGAGCTCAGTAACCATTCGACGTTGAGTTACAATTAACTGCGCTTCTCCTAACCACTGGCTGAACAGGAGAAGTAACATGGTCACACACCACATCATTCATACAATCAACACAAATAGTGAAAATATAGTAAGCGAATGTAGTTGAGGGGAGCGGGAGGAGCGTGATGCAAGTCCAAAGGGGCCCATCACCTTCAATTAATCCTGAAATGTGTGGATGGTAACCTCGACACCGTAAGGTAAAAGAGGAATTGATAAAGAAAGAAGAAGAAAGAAATACAATCAAAACAAGTCGAAAAGTAGTAATCGACATGGGTCCCCAAATCAACCAATTGCAAGCTATGAGCGATTTCTATTTCCACTATTGTTAATGTTTAGCAACAAAAACATACAACGATTTTTGATTATCTTACATTGTTAACGAAGATGTTCGAAATGATTTCATGCCGATACAAGCACTATATCTTCCCAGGAAAGAATTCCGCATGCTTTCGAAAACGCCCGTCTTTGTTTGAATTCTTTGTTTAATACTCTGGATTATTTACATTACGTGTACACTCAAATTTTAGGTATTCTGAAACACATAAGTCCAAAGTAGTTAAATCGGAAGCTTCTCATTTTTTATTGTTAAATATTAACAAAACTTGAAACGGCAAATCGGTAGGTTTGGGGAACCATATTAATTCAAACATATCTACTTGTTTTCGGTCGTGTTATATGCCGTTTAAATACTTATAACATTTCAATCAATATCCTGTGTAGGAAATCTGAAGTATATAGGAACACAGAGGAAGAAAAAAGTATTCTGGAATATATAGGAGACTATTGAGATATTTTGCGTAAAGCTGTCTAATAAATATACAGCATAATGAAATTTTAACGAAGTGAAAAAAATAAATGTCTTGGTTTCCTTAAACTACTTTTGGTATGAAACACATAACGTGATTACAATAAAATTATATAGCCTTTTTTCCGAATCTAATCGATAATTACATTTAATGTGACCTTTCCAATACTCAAAAACATTGATGCTGTATGAAGATAGCAGAGGAGCATTTAACAAAATGGACAATATCTTACCCAATCTAGCTCTAAATATCCAAATTAGACTTCGAGTTCTTCGGGGCTGTGTTCTCTGTTCCTTTATATAACCTTGACGGTTGGATACTTATACTGATGCTGCATGCAATTGGACAGAAGCTTTTGAGTGATGGTGTTACCGCCGCATGCTAATGATCTCTTGGATAATCTCATATCATAACTAATAACAACAATGCATGGAAAACCATACAGAAATCCTAACAACAATTAAATATAGGAAATTAAAATGCTTTGGCACCGTCATGAGAAGCGCACAATGAGAAGTATCGCCTCCTGCAATTAGTATTATAATAGAAGGCGAATGTGTCCTGGAGGACGTCGTACATCGTAGCCTCGAAATCACAGGACATGGCCTGGTATGACATCTACAACTCTATTCATAACGGTTGCAAACAAAATCACTTAGGTCAGTATGAATAGAAGAAGCATAGACCAGAGTTGTATAATCTTTCAAAATTAGACACATGTCCTACAAAAACATTTAATTAAAATGACCCTCCACATCAACACCTGAAGCAATGAAGCTTTTTAATGAATAACCTGGACTTCATTAGCAGCTCGACTTTTTACATAAATTGAGTTATCTCGAAAACCGAAAGCGTTTTAATGGAACGGTTCCGAGATAGTTTTTTGCTCATAAAAATCCAATTGTTCCAGTGATTCATCAAAAGCGGTTATAATAAAAAGTTTATATAAGTCTGAGTTAGATTGGAATGATACGAAGTCACCGTACCATTAAAATAAAGTCTAAAACTGATAATTTTGATGAATTTGGTTCTAAAATTTGTTTCATGAAAAATTACTACATTTTCGTTTATAAAAAGATGATTCAGTTTTTAATAATGTTTCTATTACGATTCTAAAATTTTGTTAGTACATACATCATTTCTAAGTAATTTAAAATAGTGTTCAAATATTAGTGAAGGGACCACTACGAATACGCACTGCCACTTGAGGTAACAGCGAAATGCGGCCGATCGGCCGCGAGTTCGAACTCCGGCTGAGACGATCGTATTTCACTTAGTTATATAATTCAAACTTCAAGCTTTTTCATATTAAGTTAGTTTCGTTTATTTTTTGCTTCCGCCTTTCCTACAACATTGTACTAAAAAGACACACAATATACGTTTGTTCCTTAGACAAAAACATGAATACAATGTTTAACTAAAAATGATAATATCGTCAATAAAAATAAACACCAAACATTTTTGAATAAGTGTACGTATTTACATTATACTGTATATTGCCGAAATAATGATGCCTTGGTATGGTACCACTGACAATATCTTTGCATATATTGGGCAACTAAGTAAATTTTCGAAATTACTGAAGTCTAAGTTATGTTCCACAAATTTCACTAAATGCCAATCTGCAAATGAAATTAAATAACAACAATCCTCAAAAAACCAATTATAATTTTCTATCAGACTCTCCATTTTCTCTAGCAGCTTTCTAGTCCATTGATGAGTAACATACGGCCCGCGGGCCGCATGTGGCCTCTCAGGTTTTTTGTGGGTCCCACAGTGGTCCGTTTTGATCGGCAAAAAACAGTGTTAAATAAATAATTGCCGCGAAAAATTATAACTGATGGTTGGAACCGACTTGACAATGAAATATTGGAAGACTGTACTGTTCAATACCTACCAACATTGAAAAACTCGTTGCAGCGGCGCAATGGCAAATATCGCATTAATTTGAAGTAATAATAGTTATTATTTTCCTTCTTCATTATTCCAAATTATATATCGTCAGTTATTGCTGTATTACAATTAAAAATGAATTTTACAATAGCTGATTTTTGTATGTTAAAAGAATTAATATAAATCTAAAGACCGCTAAATAAATAGTTTCTAACAATAAAAGAAAAATTAAAAAATATATGTTTTCATGCGGCCCGAACCGAGTATTTGATTTTCTATTTGGCCTAGGGCTCATCACTGCTCTAGTCGATAAAAAGTGTTTTGCATTACTTCTTTAAGAATTTTATGGGTGGGTTTTTGTTGATATTTGCGTGCTATCAAATCTAAATCAGTAGATCCGATGTCGTAGATTTTATTTATTAAGTGATCCCATCCACCGTGAAAGATCAGAGACGTCACATAAGAAGACGAAACTTCATCTTGCTAACAACTGTGGATTATCTTCATAATAGAATCGTTCATTTCAAAAACCACATAAGTCAAGATAGTTAATTTTCCACTAGAGCGAAAAAACAGCACAAGTCGCTGACTTTATGTGGTTTTTGCAGTGAATAATGGAATTGAGACCGAAGTAGGCAATTAATGTGTTATGGGACTTGTGCGGTTTTTACACAGAAGATGTAAATAACCCCGTAGATGCGGTTTATAGTAAAAACTCAAATTTGCAAAAAATTGACTTAGGTGGTTTTTGAAATGAACGATTCAATTTTAGTATTCGTCACTTGCAGAACATACCACCGTCCGCAAACTATAAGATCCCAGAATTGACTTATTGCATCCAGTGTTGTCCATTTCTTTCTTCTAAAAATACTGTATCAAAAAGAGTTGATGTTTATGGTAGATTATCATACGCTCTTCGCATTATTGTGCTAAGGTATGCATTTTTACTTTCCCATACCTTATAGGTATAGGGTAAGTATTGAATTCATGAAAATTTTCGAAATCGAGATTTTAACGGAAATATCCGTTTTGGGTCTCCAGGAACCCAAAAAAGTGGTTTTTAAAAAATGTCTGTCTGTGGGTGGGTATGTACAGGGTGGGCAAATTTCGATGTTTGTATAGGGTAACTCGGTAACTATAGGAGATACAAAAAAATGGAAGTCACATTCTCGATCTCTTTTTTTGAGAC
>JABXWE010078460.1:0-10532 GCA_014611495.1 Limonius californicus
AAAAACTGCCCAATGTAGTGCAAAAATACTGTAACATCAGTATGTGTTTATGATATATGTGGACTTTAAATACTTAGTGACATTTTTTTTCGTTCGAACTACCATACTTTAAGAACTTAATGCAGGCAACTCCAATACCAGGAATCTGTAATCAATCTATTTTGCGTTACACTAAACGCATTGCCTTTTACATTGGCTGTAGTTCTTTTTCCAGCGTTCAGATAGGCGCCCTTAAGCTTTATGAGAAGGAGGGAAAGAAATATAATGGTCTGCAGATGTAAAAGTTTATATTTGAATTGGAATGTCATGTCGGTTTCGGCTCCTCTTTACGCCATTAACGTACATTTTGTCTTATACAATTACAAATAGAATAATATTATTTTACACTCATTATTAAAGTATATATAAGACTAAATAGTCCTACTTATATAGTTCTTTTGAGTAAATAGATTTACTAACAGTAGTAGAAAAAGTAATAAGTGAAACAAGTGCCAATCTTAAAAGTGTAGAAATTTCCGTTTTCCCAAAGCAGATTTAACGTCCAATCACATGGTCAACGAATGGCCGGTAAACTGATGTTGTGGCTGGCATTTACCAGCTTTTCAGAGTGCAATTATCGTGCGGGAAGTGAAACTGTTAGAATGGACACAGAAAGCCACTCGGGGTTGTCAGGACGGCGTAGGGCGTTCGCCACGGTTCGCGGATTCCAGTTCACCCAACACGCGCTTTGCCCTCTCACGTCCGACACTCCATTATGCATCTAAACTCAGTTTTGTATGTGCTGCTGATTTAATTTCACTCACTTATACTTACAATCCATCACTTAGATCTTGTGCACGTTTCGCTGCTTTGACACTTAAAGAAAAATGGCCTTTTGAAAAGTCGCTTCTAAATTCTTTTTTAATGGTCAAATCTTGCTTACATAAACTACTGTACAAGAAAGAATGGAAGAGGTGCTTAATATCCATTATTTGTCTGTAGTCGGATGAAAATGAATCTAATATATATAACTTTTCTATATTTTAAAATTTACTATTTATTTTCAGTGCATGTATAACTATTAAGTTCGGAGATATGTAGAAGACTACAATTATTTGACATTTAAAGAATCCTTACGGAAAGATGAATCATTAGAGCATCCAGCGAAATAGATAATGGTTTAGTGATTTTACAGTACAACCAACGAGGTTTGACTCTGGAAAACAAGATGTGATAGCATATATTACAGTTTTTATTATAGTTTTTGAGTTTTGTTCAATTGCGACAGAATTTTATTATAGAACATCAAATTTCTTAATGCATAACATCTACATGGTTTACGAATATCGTATAAATTTCTTAAGGTCTCAATTGTATGCTAGGTAAGCCTTGATGAATTCTGTACAAATTCTTTCAAGATCTAAGTAGAGATCCACATACTGCCTTAAGAGGATTTAGCTATCACTGTATTGGAGTTTTTGCGTAATATTTAAAAAATCATTTTCCGTTTAAATAAAAAATAATTTTTAGAATCGCAACTGAATAGATTTAAAAGAATTCACGTGACATGTACCGTAATGGTTTTTTCTGCATTACAACATACTTCTAAATACGCAATAAAAATAAGTTTATTGAGGCTTAGTGTAGTAACATAATCTGTTGGGGTTTCAACTCCGTTATCTCTTCTTACTGTCTATCATCCATTACATAATACGTACGATAACGTAAGAAGGACCTGTCGAACTAAAAAAGCCAACGCGCAATATATATCCGAGGCCTTCTAACATAACTTTTTAATTGTTTTGAATCTTAGGAATGCTTGTTCTGAAAACCATATAATATGCATTATGTACATTTTGCGCAAGAGAGGTGAAAATACGCATAATTTCATAGGCTATAACAACAAATCCACGATTTTCATTGAAATCGGGTTAGACATTGATATGGAATGGCACGTAATAGATAGCAAACGAGCACTTGAACTTCCAAGTGGAACTCCCACGAACGTCTAAAAACCTGGCTGTAGACAGTCGAAGAGCATCTGCAGCGTAGATTATACAATAACCCATGGGAAGCCCTATGCCAAAGGCAAATACTGTAAAAAATCAACGTGATCAAATCAGAAGGAAAAGAGAATCCGTTTACTATAAAAAGACCTAAATAGAGGGTTAACTAAACAGTTTGGTGTTTAGGAATACCATGGCAGACAACAGTTTTAATTCTTTAGTTCATTAAGCGATGATGATTAAGTATGCTTAAAAACTTTGGATGGCCGAAATATTGAATATCTCCACACCATACATAAATGTTGGAGAATAGAAGAATTGGAAATCATAATTTTTAGTGAGCACAGAATTTTTATTCCATAGTAAATCAAAAAGTGCGCTGGTAGCTCAGTTGGTATAGCGCTTGCTTTCTGAGTAAAACGTCGATTCTGGCTTGGGTTCGAAACGTAAGCAGTACTATGCAGATTTATAAAAATCTCGTCTGCAACCCACCGCACACAGTTTCCCACTCCGGCTTGCAGCCGTGAATTCTTAATGCTAAAAACCTTCTCTGGAATTTCTGCCGTTCGGGTTCGACGTTAAACTTTAGGTACCTTAGCGTCGAGGAGAAACACGTGGCAGAAAATAGACCGATGGCCAACAGTGGGACAAAAAGGCTGTCAATGATGATGATGATGAATTGAATAAAAAAAAAGAAAGTTGATAGTTTATTCATTTAAACTTAAAGTCGAGATAAAGGAATTATGGTCGAAATAAAATATCTGCCAAATGTCCCAGCGGTTATATATTTAATATTTATTTTAATATTTAGTTATAAAGTTTTTCTTGAGCTCCTCGATTATATAGTTCTTTACAAAATCCCAAAAGAAAAAGTCTAGAGGCGTTAGATTGCATGATATCACAGCCCATTGATGTTGTGGCGGCGACCCCTGGGGTTCCGACGCCTACCGTCCGGCGATACCTAGCTTAAGTCGGACATACTACAATAGTGCACTTTGCAGTATCGCGACAATGAAGCACTTGGTCCTGGTGCTAGCCAGCGGACTGCCGCTTTTGTAAATAAAACTCACAGCTGCCTTCCAGGAATTACTTCCGTGAAAATCTTCTAGCGAGGCAGCTTCCACCCCTTCTACGAAGCTGGAAAGTTGAACCACGTGAACACGTGTGACGCCACTGGCGACGGATAGAAGGTCGCTGAGAAGTTACTGGAAATCGGACCTATCTTGCTCGATCACCCTCGAATATTCTAGAAGCCACGCGCACGTATTTAAGAAGGTTGAGTCAAGCGGGACGGGCAGAGTTAGTTAATAATTGTTCTAGTGTGCGTTACGCACCAATTCTAAAGCCTTTTTAAGTGAAATACTCGGTGAAATATGTCTTCGCAGAAAAGAAAAATAACGAACGAACATCGAGTTTATAATGACCGTTGGGAATCAGACTATTTAATCACAAACAACAATAATAAACTTCAGTGCATTGTTTGTATGCAAGTACTATCGGTTCCCAAAGAATATAATATGAAACGTTTCAGCAATATACAGGGGAGTCAAGAAAGGCTATCATTACGGATTATAAGAAAAAACTAAAACAACAAACTACATTTTTTTAAAAATCTGACACTGATAACAAGTGCAGTATTGCCGCTTCTTGCGAAGTAGCGCTGTAAATTGTCAAAGCGAAGAAACCTTTTAGTGATGGAGTACTTATTAAAAACTATGCAATCAAAATGGTAAAACAATTCAATGAAACAAAAATTGCCGAAAAATTAGAAACAGTCTCAGTGTCGCATCAAACGATTGCGAGACGGGTGGACCATATTAATCAATATGTATCCAAAAAACTGCATGACACGGTTGAAAAATGTAAATATTTTTCGCTATGCCTGAATGAAAGCACTGATCTGTCCGACATTATCCTGCTTGTCATTTTTATCCGAACTATTCAAAACGACTTCAGTGTAGCAGAGGAGATGCTTGATCTTATTCCTCTCCATGGTACAACCAAGGGTACGGATATTTTTGAAGCTGTAAATAAGGTGGTGTCAGACTACGGGGGATTCGATAAATGTTCCTGTATTGTCACTGATGGAGCCAGAGCTATGATAGGAACTAAAATTGGATTTGCAGGACTCTTGAAAGAAAACAACATCAACTGTCCTGTGATACACTGTATTGTTCACCAAGAGGCCCTATGTGGAAAATCCTTACGTCAAATGAATGTCATGAAAGTGGTTGTTAAAATAACAAATATTATTAGAGCGGGCAATCGTGCTTCGACTCACAGAAAGTTTCGTGATTTTTTAGCCTAAGTAGAGGCTACATATGGGGACTTGTTACTTCACACCTATATTTATTGGTTAAGCGCCGGAAACTGTTTGCAACGATTCTTCGCTCTACGCAAGAAGATTCCTATTTTCCTTAAAGATGAAGTCAAATCCAACACTACGGAACTGGAAAATCAATTGGTAGATGTACAATTTTTAGCAGACCTTGCATTTTTAATAGACCTGACATCTCACCTTAACGAATTGAATTTGAAGCTACAAGGAAAACAGCCGAATATTGCCAACTTATTTGGACACATAAATGGATTTAGAATAAAATTAAGTTGTTCTTCAAGTCTTCATTAGAAAAAAATGATTTTTCATTTGTTCCAAGTTGTAAAGAGCATTTTGAAGAAATGAAGGATTTTGAGGAAGTTTCAGATTTATCTCACATAAAATAAATTGACACAATTGCAGAAGAATTGGAAAATCGATTTAGCAACTTTAAAAAATCGAAAGAGTTTTTACTCAGCCCGTTACAATTTCAGTTGAGAATGTAAGCAGAGCAGACCTTCAACTGGAATTGTGTGATTTGCAATCAGATCCTTTTTACCAAGGAAGAACTGAAACTGCATTGGACTTTTTCAAGTTGCTGCCAGAAGAACGATACCCCAACTTGCGAAACTTAGGGCTTACACTGGGCTCAATGCTGGGAAGCACGTATCTTTGCGAAAGCAGCTTTTCCAACATGAAATTTATAAAGTCAAAATATAGATGTTCCCTCCCTGATAAGTCACTTACTCAGTTGCTTCGTTTATCAGCAACAAATATTAAAGTTAATATTGATGCATTAGTTAGTGAAAACCAACATCCTCAAATTTCCCACTAATTTTTTTTGTAATTTGATATGTTTTGAATAAATTACAATATAATACAAACGCGTTTTTTCTTTGTATACCATACCTATTAAAACACTGATAAAGTTGCATACGAAGTATTTTATAATGCGGCCCTCCAAACCGTATTTTTTTTTAAAGCGGCCCTTGGGGCACTTGCAGATGGACAGCCCTGTTGTAAATAATTACGTGTATTTTTAACTATAAATATATAATAATAAATTAGGTTAATACTTACTGACTATTTATCTATAGTGCAAATATTTACCAAAATGTCACCATGTCGGGAAATGACACAGCCAGGACATTTTGTCTATTTGCAAATCTTATTTACAAGTTCAAAATGGCACACCCTATATTTGCGGTGTATGAAGTTCCAAAGAAAATCATGGCAGATAACTAACTATTTCGAAGCTATAAATTACGACAATTTACTAAACACTAATATGTTGAATCCAGTTTTAGAAATATCTGTGTTTTATTGTAATTAAATAGTATACTAGTAAGGTTAAGGATAAAGTTAATTTAATTGTTTCTTGTTTGCAGCCTATTCCACTTGGTCCCGTTTTTATAACAGCTATCCAGCTAAGATGCGTACTATATTCAACTTCAAAAATGTGAATCTAGGTCACTATGCTACCAGTTTTGCATTACGTGACACTCCGTCGCAGATATCTCGAATCGTCCGAGGGCAGGTTACCAATACAGAAACACCTAGGTTGAACAAGAAATTGGCAAATCACACGTAAGTAATTTCTTTTATAAGCATGTTAGTTTTCAGGTTATCAGAAAATAAGTAATTATGAGTAAATAAACGTAACAGTCCGAAGACAGAGTTTGCATGTACGATGCAGAGAACGTAGAGATTTTGAACAGGAATGATATTTACAGTTTCTCGAAATCTGTGATTTGCAGCTCGAATTACTACGCGGCTTGTACGTCTTCTATTAGGAAAACGCTGAGCGTAAACCCTAGCAGCCTCATTGCAGTTTCCCTTACATTCCGCAAGAATCCAAATCATACCCACGTATTAGTTTATAGCATACGCCATAATGATGGTCAATACACAAGTGAACTCAATATCACGAATTAAAGACGAATTTAATACAGAATTCGTAATGTCAATTCCAAATTGATTTACTTGACACACGTGTCAAAACGCAAACAACAGATGTTCGAAATATTTATCGCAGTACCCATGCACCTGTATTGTTGTCAAATTGTACTTTTACCAAAAGTATGATTTTTAACAGTTCTTCCAAACGAAGAACTAAATTGCTAATTCAATGTTAATTAGCGGTTTTGAATTAATTTAAGTTTCCTCATTAAGCACATACATGTTTTACTTAATTTCTTATAACCATTTGGCTAAAATTCTGCACTAAAGGTATGACCTTTAACACCATCGTACAAAAAAACTAAGCTGTGGAGCAAATTTTTTCTTGCAGTTTTGTCTTAAGAATTCTTAAAGAAAAAAGTTTACCTGAAGCTTTTAAGGCAGTTTAGGGACACCCTGTTATTTAAAACTGTTAATGTCGTATTATTCAATAATATTGTTACTCTCTGTTCTTGAATCCCTTACAGGAATCGTAAGTATTTTTAATGTGCAGTACATTGAAATGGTAAAATAGAGAATACTTGTTGAATCTGACCTGAAGCGAGAAGAAACTGGTCAGTTCATGAACTGTATTCATCTAGCGAAGCTCGACAATTGACAAATTTTATGTGCACAATTTCCAAACTGATTATTTATAAAGTGCACTATTCTCGATATGTGCAAATAACCTTGATCAGAAGTCTAAAAACTTGTATCATCGGCATTAGAGCAAGTAAAGGATACACAGGTCGGGAATTGCCTATAATTTCCTGCTCATCTTTCGAAATTCGGCAATTGAGTATTTATACAGTTCTCGAACTGAGCATATATTTGGGCAATTCGGCGAATTCGGCATCGGACCTCTTGCAGTTTATGCGACATTTTTGCAATAGCGTGTATTGTTTTAACTTTTTCCGCATTATCAACATTCGAAACAAAATCTTTTGAGCATCAACTTCTTCATTTCCAAAGCCGCTACTTTACCCTACTCAACATATTTGATATGAATTGACATCCATCAATTATTCTTTGGTAAAAAGCATACTACATTGTTGTACAGTGGTGTTTTGAATCCTCTCAATTTAATCTCTCTATATAAGAAGTTTGTGTGCATAATTTAACTGCTTGAATATAAAGGGGAGGACTTGTTGAAACGTAATGGAAAGACCATGAGAGGCTGTATGATTTTCAAAAATTTCCTTGATCAATGACCATTTAAATCTTTCAGATTTACAATTTCATTTCGTTCAGCTTCAATATTGTCTTTCAATAACTTTTACTTTAAAATATAAGTACTGCTATATAGGGTGAGTCTGCTAAGACGAATCAGCATGATATCTCGATTATTTGAAATATTAGGAAAAATATTTCTGGGAAAATAGTAATAGGCGGTGCCCCCTATGTATAGGTCCTAAAGAAATATTTGGGTGTTCCAACGAGGTTAAATAACTTTTAGAAACTGCTTATTAAAATTATATCAAAAATTTAAATTGTCTTGGAACGTTCCTCTCTGCAACGACCTATTTTTTTAAAAATCGTTAGCCTTACGAGTTCTAAAATATTTATATAAATGTCGTGGATTTAGTCTGCGAGTTCAAATTACCGCGGTATTATGGTAAAATGTAAAATAAAACAAAAATACATCTACCTGGAAATGACACACCGGGAAGCAGAGTTGTCTTTCCGGATACTTTTAAGCTGCCATTTCGCATTTACAAATTATTTTCTGTTAACTGTTATCAATTGCACTCATTAGGGCGTTGGTTTATTTAATTTAAATTAATTTCTAAAATAACCAAAGAACCCAATTGGCGATGTAGAGCTCTTATCTGTATTAATGAAACCTAGCAGGAGGGAGGTTTGGTGGATCGATGTATTAACGCGTCCGGTTGGCAGACTGGCAGCCCGGGGGAGAACTCATAAAGTAAAATTTTTTTTAAATAACTCGTAACAGAAAAGGACGTTCTAAGTAATACACATCAAGCAAAATTTAATTTTTGATATAATGATTTTTGTAAACAGTTTAAAAAATTGTTTAACCTCATTGGAACTACAAAAAAATATTTCTGATAGCGCCTATAAGTATATAGGGGGCCCGCCTATTACAATCTGCCCAAAAATATTTTTCCTAATATTTCAAATATCCGAGATATCAAGCTAATTCGTCTTAGCAGACTCGCCCTGTATATTACAATAGAACCTCGACTATCCGGCACTCTATTACTCGTCGCGTTCTACTATCCGTCTAGGTTGTTACCATTATTGTATGTATATTATATACTGTCTATACTGTAAAACTACGAAAATAAAGCATTTTTAACAACTGTCAGTATTACAATTTACTTTCGGCGTAGACCGCGTCGTTATTTGGGAACTACACTCAACATTATCGGGAAGGACTGACCTGTAGCTTATCTGCCTTTATAAGCATTTGCTTTAGAAGCTTGAGAAATATTTGTTCGTAGGCCGTGCCTGCCTAAACAGGGCCGTGTGCTTAGATTATTTAAACCTTGGGGCGGATAAGGATTTGATCTTAATGTATTTTGTTTGCCAGGACAATAATACTTAATCGGCTTATGCCGGTTAGCTGTTTGTCAACCCATACAAACTAACGTTTCGCAAGACATTGCAGCTTGCATCTTCAGAGTGAATAGAACACCGAATTCAAATCCGGGAAGCGGTATTTAAACCGCTTTGAGACAGTCGGGCAGAACGACGGAGTTCTGGTTGGCTGCCACCGTTGGGCAAAGACGGAACCGGTGGAGCGTGATCATAAGATCGATGATACTTAGGAGTCTTTAAAAGGATAAACTACTGGAGTCCAAATTTTACTGTTTATGATGTTAGGTTGTTTCTCAATTTCAATTGTATGATACGAGGGGAGTAATGAGGTACTCTGACGAGTACCCGAGCATTGTCAAAGTCCATCTTATGCCCAGTTAAACCAGTATGTTCAGCTACCGCAGATTTTGGGATGCGCTTGTGTTTGCAATCACCTTTGTGCTCTCGCAATCGTAACTCAATGGAACGACCAGTTTGTCCGATGTAGTTTGAGCCACAGGAGCAAGGGATGTTGTAGATCCAGGCTGATATTAAATTTGATATATGATCCTTTGCGAATCTGAAACCGTTTCCCAAAGTTTCATTAGCTCTAAAGATTGTCTTTATGCTGTACCTTGTAAGAACATGCCCAATCTTATCAGTAGTGCTTTTGAAGAATATAATTTTAAGAAGGTTCTATTATTCGTCTGTTTCACATATCCGTTACCCCCCGGATAATAGAGGTTTCACTGTATATATTATACAATTATTGTTAATGCCAGAGTTAGACTTTCTTATTGTATCAAACTTTATGAACTTGTATTGGATATATTACACACCTGATATTTGATATTTGAAATTTATGAGTTCCAATTGGTGGGGTATCTTAGCAAGACCTCGTTTCTCAAGATACTATTCCCTAACTTTTTTAAGTGCTGTGGAAAATTTAAAAACTATTTAATAACGGCTTTAAAATATTATCAAGAATGGAACGTATAATATATCAAAATGTAACACTACATACAAAAACATCAAAATATTACGTTGAATATTAAGAAATGTGGTGAAAGATTTTTGATATACTAGTTTACATTTCAAACAATGTATGTGTAATTGGTTTGAGCAATTAATAGAAAATAAATTATATACTATTGTCTAAAACTAATACTGCTTTCTAAACGATTTAACTCCTGCGTTTTATTCGCCAGTATAATTAATTGTGCTTCGTTATATTTTCCAGTAAATAAACACAAATAGAGAACAATAAGCTCTTCAGTTCTGACGTCTTTACTGGCGTTGGAAGTGGGTATCTATTAAACACCTAACAAGCGAGACGAACAATACTTTTCCTAGTCTTTGTATCCATAATGAAATCCATAAGAAGACAAAGTAGTTTTTGTGCGATGAAAACTAAGAGGAATGATCGCAAATTGCCCGTGAAAAATGAGCTTACAAAAGTTTCAGTAGTAAAAAACTATATCCAACTATGAGTATTATTTATGTGTTTAAAGCTCTTTGTGCAACTGCCATGTGGCGGCTGAACGCATTAACCGAACCGATTCGTGGTCGATCCGGTTTAACGCGATAATGACTAAAACATTAATCAAACTATGTAGAGCCATACAATGACTTTGTAATTTTTAATTATTTATTTCATTATTTATAATTTTTTTCCGACGCACATTAAACTTAAATTCGCTTAATTGGCCAAAAACGTCATGTGTAAGAACAGCTCCTACATTTAAACGTTA
>JABXWE010078468.1:0-10562 GCA_014611495.1 Limonius californicus
GATGGTTTAGTAAAATAGCAGATCAGGCAGCTGCTAGAGTGCAATGTATATAGTCTATTGCATTAATCCATCCAAGAATATACTGGGTGGAAAGTTTAGGCAGGTTATTCAAATTAGGTCAGTTATTTTAAAAGATACAGGCTCTGTTTTAGCAGTAAAACAATGTTTTTCAAAATGATGTAGCTAGAAGTGACATGAATCTATTTAAAAATTGCTCTCGGTCTTTTTCTACATGTCAGATAGCAATGAAGTTATAAAATATAACAAAAGTGTGGATTACAAAAAATATATAATCACGCAGAACTTCTAATCAGTTATAAGATAAGATGCATGAAATTGGCAGTTTCCATTTGTAAAATAAAAATTTTTGTAAAAATGTGATGAATATTAATATTTATTTAAAAACTAGAGTGTGGGAAAATCTTAACATAGATGTGTTTATGGGGATGATCACAAGATTATGAACTACGCTGAGAATACGATAATACAACCCTAAACAATAATAAAAAGTTAATAGAATGTCGATTCAAGGAAGTTTGTTTCGAAATATGGTTTGTCAAAGTTTCCAATTCAATTAACTATCGAACAGTTGAAAGTGTAACGTGCATTGGTAACTACCACTGGGATTGTGACAGTCAAACCACAGGAGGAATAAAAAGCTAACAATTACAACGTTCTCTACGGTATTTATAGAAACAGGGAGTTTAACCACGCCACTGTTTCATGGAATACTTTGATGAGGAAATGGAAAACAAGAATGATTAGTAAAACTGTTTATACCTAAGAGTAAGGTTTATTTACATTTAATATAAGAAGGAAAGAGAAAATGTTGCTTGTATGAGCAGGGTATGGCTAGGGTAAAATAACTATAAAAGAAAAGGTGTATAACTAGAAATAAAGTATGTTATTGCGTTATAATAGAAAAAATCAGACGTAAATTAAGAGGACGCTAACGATTTGAATATAATAAGTACTATTGAACCCTCCAAAGTTAGCAATTATTTTTTGATACCGGCTTGGCAATTTTAAAGAATCCTAGAAATTGGTCCCACAAAACAAAGTAAGGCGCGGGAAATATAAAGTATGGGTAAATGTAAAATACCAAGTGTAGGGAACTATGAAATATGAAGTAGACGGACGTATGAACGGAAAGGAACGAAACGGAACGGAGCGGAATAGAACAAAATTAAACGCAACGCCACGTCACGTCACGTAATAGCCAAGCCACGCCACTCCACGCCACGCCACGCCGCGCCACGCAACGCCACGCCACGCCACGCCACGCCATGCCACGCCACGCCACGCCACGCCACGCCACACCACGCCACGCCATGCCACGCCGTTCTGACATTGTCTACTCGCTTGTCTGATACACGCGGACGTCCTGAACTTTTGTCGTTACAAATTCACCCTTTCTTTTTGAACTGATCATACCATCATCAATCATTTAGGAACACGGTGTATATAGACTATGGTAAAGTATTACGTATGAATAAGTATGAACTATAAACTAACTTAGTTGACAACCACGGGGTTCTAATGTCCAAAAACTTCTCCGGCACTTCCATCGTTTGGATTCGACGTTAAACTGTGTGTCTACCTAAGTTCTGAGGAGAAGAGAACGGTGTTGAGCAGTTGAAAATGGCAAGCTGTTGGCGTATAAAATACAAAGCACGACATATGAAAACGTATAAAATAAGAAAAACTATAAAATATGAAAATATATGGAGGGCGAAGTACAAGGTAATATGCAAAAAGTATGATGGAATACCAAATATGAGGTATAAAAAGGTATGAAGTACATAGGAGATTGTAGGCAGTAGAAAATATCAAATATGAAGAAATCAGAAACATGAAGAAATATGACGCATGAAATCCTGGAATCTATAAAATCATGAATTATAAAGACGTATGAAACACGAAGAAATCTAAAATACGAAGAATTAGGAAAAACTATAGAGGAGAAAAAGTACGAAGTATGATCTGCAAAGTTGGCAGTAGAAGGTATGAACTGTAAATAAATATGAAAACGGATAAGCTATGAAAAAGTATAAAATATAAAGAAGTGTGAAATATGAATAAACATGGAATAGGAAGAACTGTTAATTATCAAGAAATGTGAAGTATAAAATAGTATAATGTAGAAAATATGAATTATGAAGAAATATGAAATACGACGGAAGTATGAAGTATGAAACAGCTTTTTAATCATGGAGTTTGAAATGCGAGTTGTATTTAGGAAAAGGTGAAGCAGAACTGTGAAGGTTGATGTCAACAATTGTTACATTATTTTTAGAGGAAGACACCTAAAAGTTCGAAAAACTTATAGTGGTCCGATATTTTCAGAAAGAAATGCTTGCTGGACTAACTATTTCTGCTGATTGGCAAGTGTAGCTGACTTAGGAACAAGGGAACTTATTTTATAACGCATAACGCATGTAGTTAGGTATGAAATATATCCACAAACAGGAAGAAAGGAAACCAACCATAAAAGACAGGCAACAGTTCTAGAAGAAGAAGAAAGGTGGCATTAATTAGATGATTTGTTTATGGAAACAACCAGATCGAGTAATCATGTAAAAGAAGCTTGATCTTAATATGTAAAGGTTTTGGGTTACAGACCAGCCTGGGTAAGTAGGTAACAATATTACGATTGCAACTTTTGATACATTCTGGAGTTTAAAAATTATATACAAATCTTTTAAGAAAGAGAAGAGAAACGCAAGTAACGCAACGCACCGCAACGCATTGCAGACTAACGTAAAGCAATGCACAGGTACGGTAGCACAGGCACTGGTCAAAATAATAATACTATCTGTAGACTAATTTCTTTGCAATACATATGTACAACTCAATTCCAATTTTTTTCTTTTTGTGGCCAAAAGAAAAAATTGAAGGATACGAAGGAAGCCAAGTAACCGACTCCAGACTTACGAAGAAGTTAAGAAGAGAAAGAAGAAGAAGAAGAAGACCTCTTACCCACACATATTTTTTAAATTTCTTCCAGCAAAATATTACAGCATTCGAATAATACTATTTTTTTTTATATTTTAGGAACAATTCTTTTTTAATTTTCAAAAAAATCGTTTATACAAACACAGTAAATAGTTTAAGGTCAATGAAAATTTCGAACGTCCGCGGAGAAAATACTCTTTCCACGTTCGGCCGACATCAAAATGGTTATCGAAAGGCTGTTTCCACAATTAGTGCGGAAAATACCCTCTCTACGGCAATAAGAGGGAATATAAGAATTAAATTAATTAATTATGGAATAGCTACATTCTTGCATTTGATATTGAATATTTCATTAAGTAACAACGTCATTAGCGACGTTTATTAAAATAATTTGAATTTTTCTTATTTCTGCAGTTACCAACTACACTTCGGCAAAAAATTGAATACCTTAAGGGAAAAGGAACTCCGTCATGGACGGTCCCAAGCCCGGCTGAGAAAGGAGGAGGGTTGTGAGCAGGGCTAGCAACCCAGCCACGTAAAAAACCATTTATGCCAAAGAAACTTCTACAAGCCTCGGAAACCGGACGGAAAAAATGAAAACGATACTGGCTATGGAAATGGACACGAGAAAGAAAATATATATTGGATTCTGGAACGTAAGAACAATGAATGAAACAAGTAAAACAAATCAAGTAGCAAAAGAAATAGACAGAAACAATGTAGAAATACCGGCACTGAGCGAAATCAGATGGAAGGGGTGCGGAAAAATAAAGCTGCAAAATGGAAAAACTGTAATATACTCTGGAAAGACTAATGAAAATGCCAAAAACGAAAGTGGAGTAGCGTTTATGATGGGCAAGGAAGCAGCACAATCCTTAATGGAATGCGAAGGAATAGCAGACCGAATAATCATGGCTAGATTAAAAACTAGATTATATAACACAACCATAATCAGCGTATATGCCCCGACAAATGAAAAAGAAGAAGTTTGAGCTAATAAAAAAGAAAAATAAAAGAGGCATACTGATAATAGTAGGAGATATGAATGCAAAGATTTGACAAGAAAATGGAGGTAGAGAAATGACAATGGGAAGAAAAGGAATAGGAACAGCAGACGAAAATGGCAAAAAACTGATAGATTTTTGCATGCATAATAGCTTTGTCTTAGGAGGCAGCTTGTTCCCACATAAAAACATACATAAAGTAACTTGGATGTCCCCAGACGACAAAACAAAAAATCAGATTGACCACATTGCTATAAAATGAAAATGGCGACACTATCTACTAGACATCAGGGCTATGAGAGTAGCAGATGTAGGTTCAGACCACAATCTAATGAGAGCAAAGATAAAGATAAAACTAGCAAGAACAAGAACACCAAATAAAAGTCAAAGAGAAAAAAGAGGGGCGAACAAAACATGGATGTCCAGGAAAAACTGGGAGACGATTGAAAAACGAAGACAACTACAACAAAATATGCTAGGAACAAAAAAGCAGGAATATAAGAAAGTACTCGGAGAAGCATATCGACAGAAAAATAAAGAAGCGAAGAGAAGTGCGAGGAAAGATAAAAGAGAACACCAAGAGGAAATGATGAAAAAGGCAGAGGAAGCAGCAAGAAATAACGATAGCAAAACATTATATGAAATGACAAAAACTTTAGCGACAAATATAATAGAACCGTAAATAATGCAGCACATGTGCGTGATAAATATGGAAAAATAATAAAAAACAAAAAGGAAGTTCTAGAAATATGGATGGAATACTTTAGTGAACTCTATAGACAACCAACTGACAATTAAATTTTGACGTATGAAAAAATTAGGTATATTGACATGTAATCAATCTGACAGGTTCGATTATACAGCTGGCTGCCTCGATTTCAAAATAAATTTATGAAGTTGTCAACGGCGCAGCCAAAAATAGAATTTCGCAATTACATCGTAATGAACAAAGCACGCGGAGACTTTTCAAATGTTAACCTATGCTGAGACCACACACCTTGACGTAAGTGTTATTGGCACGTGATTATCCTTGTTATCAAATAAAATGATCTCAGAAAATAAGTCGGTTTTAAAGCATAACAACAATTTCTATTACGTTATTGCTTATTACAGCTGTAATAAATTGGAAGCTATTGTTGCATTTCTGATAGCGTATGTAGTAACTTCGGCAAGTAGAAAGCTTTGAGATTGTACGTCGCTCATCGGGAAGAGTAGATAGTTATTCTAGAATGGAATTCCGACAGAACAGAGTAAAATAAGATTCGAACAGGTGCGTGTATTTAATCATATCTCGCAGACGTGACAATATTTATACTTTGCCAGATTAAGGTTGTCTAAACAAAATATTGTTGACCAAATAGCAAGAAATAGATCAAGAGCTCGAAGAAGAAGAAGGAAATGAAATAATGTTGAACTTAGAAATGGCAGAATTTACGAAAGAAGAAATAAGAAGTGCAATAAAACAACTAAAAAATGGAAAGGCAGCGGGTATAGACAATGTCACCGCGGAGTTGCTGAAGACCGATATAGAAACATCAACTGAGATATTACACACATTAATAAATAAAATATGGAATGAAGAGCAGGTACCGAAGGAATGGAAGCAGGGCATGACAGTAAAAATACCAAAGAAAGGAGACCAAACTAAATGCGGAAATTGGAGAACGATAACCCTGCTATGTGTAGCAAACAAAATAATGACGAGAACAATATTACAGAGAAATAGACAAAGTAATAAGGCAAAACCAGGCAGGATTTAGAACCAAAAGAGCATGCATGGACTATATTTGTACGATGAGAATAATGACAGAGCAAACCGTATAATGGCAGAGCAAAGTATACATCAACTTTATCGACTTTGAAAAAGCGTTTGACCAAGTCAATCGAGAAAGAATGTGGAAAATCCTATCCTAACAATTACAGAATCCCACCCAAATATATTAGGATAATTAAACTGTTTGATGAAAATTACACCGCCAAAATCATACATAATGGAACATTGACAGGCGAAATAAAAACTGAAAGTGGGGTACGCCAAGGGTTGTATACTGTCCCCTACAATATTTCTAATACTAATGGTCTGGGCGATGAAGAAGTCTACAGGTAATAAAACTGGGATTAGATGGAACGCATTTGGACAACTTGAGGATCTTGAATTCGCAGATGACATCTGCCTGCTATCCGAAAAAAGACAACACATACAAAAAAAAACAGAGAAAGTTGCAAAGGAAGCAAAGAAAATAGGGCTGAAGATAAATACCGAAAAAACAAAGATAATGAAAATAAACACACCAAGAGAAATGGGAATATCAATAGAAGAAGAAGAGATAGAAAATACTGGAAGATTCTGTTACCTAGGAAGTATACTGCAAAATAATGGAGGAATAGAAGAAGATATACAGAACAGAATAGGAAACGCACAGAACGTATTCTATATGCTTCGGAAAACATGGGAATCCAACGAGCTGTCTACAAAAACCAAGATCAGAATATTCAATATAAATGTAAAGAGCATAGTATTATACGGAGCAGAAACATGGGAAATAGATAGAAAAAATTTAGAGAAAATACAAGTCTTTATCAACAAATGCTTATGAAAAATTCTAAAAATATATTAGCCCAACAGAATTACTAATACAGAATTGTGAGAAAGAACACAGCGAGAACCCATAACAAAAGAAATAAACAGGAAAAAGTGGAAATGGATAAGCCACACACTAAGGAAAGATGAAAACGACATAACCATACAAGCACTAGAATAGACCCCTATCGGAAAAAAACAAGGCAGGCCAGTAGAAACATGGAAAAGAAGTATAAATAGAGTATTAGAAGAAAAAGGGAAAACGTGGATGGAAATAAAGAGAAAAGCAAAAAATAGAGAACAATGGCGGGAAATTGTAGAAGCCCTATGCTCCGAACGGAGTCAAGAGGATTAAGTAAGTAAGTAAGGGAAAATGCGTATTGCTATTTCATATACTTTTTTATTAAAAATTGTGTTTATTAACACGTACGTATAAGCAAATTGTAGTCACTCTCGGTGAAAGGAGAACCACTAATCAAATACAGTGGTGTGAAAAGTTCTGCATCAACCAAGAAAATAATTATTTCTTGAAGTTTAGCTACATTTTGGTATTAGTTTCCAAAAATTACTTTTAAATAGCAATTACTTCACAGTTATTAGAGTGATCAAAAAAATACTCTTAGACGGGAAAAATTGAAGATAAACCCCGCAGTGGCCGTCCAAAAAACATCAGTGAGAGACGACAGTGTATTGCGGAAGACGAGCCTGACAGAGAAGCGAAACTACTGGTGTAAGTGTATGCACTTCTACTGTAAGACCGTAACTTCTTAAATCTGGACTTAGGGGTCGCAAAGCCAACCACATTAGGCTTTCATAAAATAATAACACCGTAGTCCACGGTCCCAGAGCAATGATTCTCCAAAACCTTATGGCAGGGGCAGGCCTGAAAAACCAAAATCTGATAGAGAGATAATTCGTGCACATATTGAGAGTTTTCATCCCTGCGTATCTTATTACAGGAGAGAGCACACCCCGAATAAACGATATAACAATTGCATCAATGCATAAAGATTTTACAGCAAAACATCAGCAATTTAAGTGCTCATACGATTTATACAGAGGCATTGTAGCTGAAATGAATATTTCGTTTACTAAACTCGGCACGAGGAGTGTGAATTTTTCAGTAAGCACAATCCTAACCACAGTAAAGAAAATTTGGCGGCAGACTGCCACGATTGTAATGACTGGGAAAGTCATATTAAGAAAGCAAAGGAAGCCAGGAAAAAATACAGCGAAGATCGAGACTAAAATTAGGGATGAAAGAGATGTTGTCTTTTCTACTGACTTAGAAACAGTTATTATGCTTCCTAGAATGGTTACATTTAAAACAGTCTTATTTGCTCCAAGAATCATAGCTTTCAATGAGTCGTTTGTACCAGTTGGAACTAACCAAAACTTAAAACCTTTAGCAGTAATGTGGCACGAGGCGGTCAGTGGCTGCAAGAAAGAACACATAATCAGTGCCTTTTTTCACTTTTTTCTATCAAACCGTGATGCCTCAAAAATTACTCTTTGGTTGGACAACTGTTCTTCTCAAAATAAGAGTTGGGCGTTTTATTCCTTGTGTATATGGTTAATTCTAATGAAATTTCCACTAACGAAGTTGTAATCAATTATTTCAAGCCTGGTCATACGTTCATGTCCTGCGACAGTTTTCATCATCAGGTAATATACATTAACTAATTCTACAATAGAATATTCAAAATATTTTCATAATTTTGTATTTACGGGTCGAATTGTCAATGAAACATGCGGAAAGGTATATGATTTTAACGATTTTGTTAACTGTGTACCGGCGGCCAATACTGGAAAAGTGTCTATGAAACCTATGTGCCCAACAGATTTCTATAATTGGCAAGGCTATTCGTCTTTGTATAAACTTAAAAATACGGTACCAATGCCATTCACGGCAAGTATAGTACAAGTAGCTGGGAAGAGAGGCGATTTCCAACTGTTTTATTAAAATGGCTTCAGTGAAGAGTTAAAACCTCTTAATTTTTTAATGGCAAAAATGTTTAAAACAAGAAAATTGAAGAACCAAAGGCTTACACAATTTACAGGGGATACCTCAACAAAAAAGACAGCATTTTATCTAATCTTGTTAAACTTATGCCGGCGGTAAATCGACATGCATTTTAGAATTCATTACCTGGTAATACAGATGTTGCAGACTTAATTACAAGCGTTGAATTAGTCTACTATTAAGTTTATTATAATAAATTTGTCTTTAAGAATCAACCTACATTTATTTCAAAGTTTTTTGAGAATAAACTGCTTTTTTTTCTGTATGCGCTAGTTTTCTTTAAAATGGTGTCCTTTACATTTGCTACCCTACTAAGCTAAAAAACCTTAACCCCCATTTTTATAAGAAAAAGCTATTTTTCTGTTTTTCCGAAATACCTATTAAATTCTACAATAATAAGTAGGTATTTGTACAATATTGTCGTTAGTTTTACTTTTAGTCTATTGGTTGGTATCAATGAAAATCTTAATTGTCTCCTAGCTTAAAATGGTGTTTTACGTACTTAAGGTTTTTTTTTCTTAGGACGGCAGTAATGCAGCTACAAGGAGATTGTGATCCGTTCTACAGTTAGCCCCTCTCATGACTCTAGCGTCAAACACTTTAAACCTTGATTTCTGTTTCACAATGATGTAATAGATGATTGATCTCTGCTGCATAGATGGTCTCTCCCAAGTGTACCGATGATGTCTTTATGTACGAAGTATGTATTAGTAAGTTCTAATTTGTACTGACTGCTTATTTCGATTAGTCTGTTACCACTATCATTTTGTATCTCGTCCGCAAATTTGCCCGCCACATTGCCATCTTCTTGTACTTTGATTCTTGCGTTTAGATCTCCAGCCACTATTACATTTTGCTGACTTTTGGCTCTTGAAAGTAGATGTGACAGTTTTTCGTAAAATTGATCTATTGTTTGATTCTCAGAAGAATAAATTGGCGCATATAGAGCCACAATTAAACTTTCGTATGCAAAGATTTTTAGTGATATTGTCAGTATTCTCTCTGATACATAACTGTAATACGTTATAAACTGTTTTAGATAATTTTTGCAAGCATCGCTATTCCAGCACTCGCTCGTTTATGTTTCTCCACACCTGACCAACCATGACTGTATCCATCGAATTCTTCATTTCCCTTTTCTTTGCGTTTCTGATAATACTGCGATGTTTAATTTGTATTTCTTTAGTTCTAATGTTATTTCTGATATTTTCGTAATCCTGTCAGGTGATCTCTCATAGCCAAAAAACTACATAGACTACATTATTATATATAATGTAAAATTTTTCTGTTTTTATATAAATGTTTTTATCGAATTGTTTCCATTTTCTTATTTATGTATTATATTTTCAATGACAAAAAGCAAAGTATTTGAAAAAAAATGGGTTTAAACTGCAATTTATCTTATTTGTGCAACTGATGCAAAACTTTTTCACACCACTGTACGCTAAGACGTAATATGAAACTCAATACATTCAAAATTTTATATAATTTTAAAATAAAAAATATGCAGAAAGTTGTTAGTACTTTCCTTGACATACGATATATTTTGAGGGAAGCAAATAGTAATTTTCTGATTGAATAACATATATACAACAATATTACTGCATAAAGCAATTCTAGAATGCTTATTTTTGAACGTTTGATGCAGATATTTTTGATAAATCAGTTGGTTTGTCAATTCGATTTATTAATAAAATTGGATAATTCCGCGATTTTATTAATAACACAAAACTTGTTATAAAATAAATCGTTGTCAATATTACAATTTACTTTCGGCTTAGACCGCGTCGTCATTTGGGAACCACACCTAGCATTATCAGGTAAGGACCGACCTGTAGCTTGTCTGCCTTTACAAGCATTTGTTCTAGAAGTTTGAGAAATATTTGTTCGTAGGCCCTGCCTGCCTAAACAGGGCCAGATTATTTAAACCTTGGAGCGGACAAGGATTTGATCCTAATGTATTTTGTTTGCCAGGACAATAATACTTAATCGGCTTATG